>JAJOOR010003503.1:0-46078 GCA_036250505.1 Solanum acaule
CTCATACGAGCTCGGAATCGAGCAAACTCAGTGGCGTTGGAAAGATCGTTCCACGAGCTTCGCAACCATAACTGGAACTACTCCTAACTCATCCTGAGCTAGGAGTTACGACTACTCAAAGTTGGCCAAAAACTCATTGTTTTCCATACTTAACCAAATTTCCAGATTTTTAAATTTTTCCAAAAAATGATTATTTTCCAAGTTCAAGCTCCTTCAAATTGTCGGATGTTACAATTCTTCTCGAATTAGAGTTCAAACTTTAGGTGGTTTCTTCATTGGAGATTTTGGACCATGTTTTATGAAATTTATTTGAATTGAAAGAAAAATAAAATTGATAGTAGATATTGAATCCGATGGTAGTGAAGGGATAAATTTGGTGGTGAGTTATAATTTTCATGGTGACTGCTATGATTTTTAATGGTTAAAATAAGTGGATTTAGTGGTTATGGAATGGGTGTTGATAATGAAGAAGAAGGAATCAAATGAAATGGAATTTTCTAATTTTTTTTATAGATCTGATCATTTATTGACTTGGAGCTGACATAATGATGACTTGGAGGCGAGTGTAAAACACCTCCCATCATGTGAGTGGCTATATAGATTTTAGGCTGTGTAAAAAGTGTGTTTATTACACTTAAAAATACTTCAGGGGGGTAATAGGACTCATGTATAGTTAAGGTGTGTCGCTGGAATTTCGCGTATAGTTGAAGGAGGTACTTGTGCATTTTCCCTTATTTGGGGCTTGCGTTTGCAGATTATGATTATATATGGTATGAAAAGGTACTAAAAATGGGAGGAAGAAAAAGAAGAACAAAAAAGATTTATATAATTAAACTTTTGAAAATGAAATAAGAGTTAACGGTCAAAAATATGATTTAAACTGTCTTAATGTTCTGAGTTTCATATTTGAATTATTGGGAGTATGAGTTTCTCACCTCAACTATTGGTTATAAGGAAAACATACCTAGACATTTGCTAGACCAAATGTTGTCTACAGAAATGACCAAAGAACAAAAAAACGGCTAACCGAGAGTCCTTGCCCGACTAAAAGAAAGGGTTGCTTGTAGACGCGTTTGACCATAAAATCTTCCATAAATGATCCTAAACTCCACCCTTTCAAGTCGGAGATATCAACGTCACAAGTGAGACAAGGCCAAGACTAAGATGGTGGGGATAGAATAAATTAATTTATATGGTGATAAATTTTAACATTTTAACCTTAACTTTTAACATAATTTTAATAAATTTAGCTTTGCCCGCTGGAATTGATTTTCCACCTGGAGTGCCACGTGATAGAATTTTCACACAAAAAACTGAATGTAGTACACACCATCATAAATTAGTCGAGGTGAACATATTTTGCTAATCATCGGATGATAGTTCAATAGAAATTCACACTCTTAGTAGTTTAGATATGAAATTCGAAAAACTATGATAACTTAAATATGTTTTTGACCCTTAATTAGTTCTTATTATTACCACTTGGAAATGAAAACCTACTTGATAAGAAATAAATTACTTTTAGTTACAAACACATATTCACCTTCATATTTTTTTGAGCAACTTTCACATATTGCAAACATAAAAAATCATATTTGTATGTTATATCTATAGTTTACATAATTACGCTCCATAACAAACTTTATGTTTGCTATGGTAAAGTTTGCTATGGCTATTAATATGTATATTTTGCTATACATATACAAAAGAAGCAATTGTATAATCTGTTTCGGTATACATATACAAAAAAATCATTGTATAATCTGTGTTTGTATAAAGCGAGAAAGAGAGAAAAACAAAAGAAAATTGGGCAGAGAAAGATCTGTATTTGTATAATCATAAGTGTATAGGACAAAAATATATGTATTTATATATGTATATACAATTTTCTCTCGCTTTATACAAACACAAACGCAATTTATACACTTGTGTTTGTATAAAGTGAGAGAGGCGAGTGAGAGGAGTGAGAGTGGCGAGTGAGATCTGAGAGAGGGGAACAAAAAAATATGTATATATACAATTTTCTCTCGCTTAATACAAACACAAACACATTTTATACATTTGTGTTTGTATAAAGTGAGAGAGACTAGGAGAGATTGCCCAGCGAGAAACGAAAGTGGCGAGCGAGAAATTCAGGGAGAGGCGAAATTGCAATAGTTTGCTACGGGTTACAATTAAATCAAAATGTGGTTATAACATTTAATTTGAATTAATAGTTTGCTATTTTATACAATTTTCCCTATTTAAAAAAAAAAATCACCTTTCTTTCTTGATTCTAATATTTTTCAAAAGATTTTTTTTTTTTAAGATAATAACTATTAGTTCAATGACGTGAGAATTGTATGTTCATTTATCAGATTAATTCATCTTTAATCACATAAACTTTCACACTCAATCTTTTTAAATTACTGATCACCCTTAAATTAAACCCATTGTTTGCCGTTAATCCATTCTCCTGGTTGCATACGATAACTGAAAAAACTAATTTTAATTAAAATAAGATAAGATCAATAGATACATTTTTCTATAACTAAGTAGTTGACAAATAATTAGTCGACTTAATACATTTTACTAAATTCATTTTAAAACAATTTAACATTTTCGTGTCGCCGATTAACAAACATGACAAGTTTTCCATCAAAATTATTTGAATACTATATAGGGAAAAAATATTGTTTTATATTAGAAAGAGCATGAATAATGCATCTTGCATACAAGGGTGATTAATTAATTAATTATGTAATTTAAATAACATTAATTTAAGCTTAGTAGTTCATTAAGTGGGCCACTTGATGGGTGGGGACTCTATTATTGTTGTGAAAATATAGATTATTTTTTTTTGCCTGTTGTAACTATAACAACAAAAGAAAAGAGATATTTAGTGGAAATAAATTTTTTTAATAAAAGTATTTATTGTCATAAAAATATTTAACGATAATTTAGTTAATGTCATTGTATTCAGAGTCACTAAAGTCTTTAGCATTATTTATATAAAGTGTTGGTTATCAATATGCATATTTATTATTATCGCTAAATATAATATAACGATAAATCATATTATTACTGCTAAAATTTTTATTTATTGGGGTGTATGAACGTTTTAGACTATAATTAAAAAAAAATCCAAAAAATTGAAATTTTTATGAGTAAACTTTTAGATTATTATTTAAAATCTTATGAGAAAATGTCAAACTATTATCTAAATTTTTGTAACTTGTTACAAACATTAAACGACAAACTAATATCATGTTAGTACTGTTATAATATATCAGTAAATATTAGACTTGAATCTAACATTATTCCAAAAGATTTTTTTTCAAGGACGATTATATTTATATTATTTTTAAAAGGGAGATTTAAAAAACAAAAAACAAAAAACAAAAAGGGGTTTATTATTGTGAAATTATAAAGTCTCAAGTCAACGGGCCAGGCTAGTTGTTACAAGTATAGAATTTCTTAATTTGTCCTTTTTCAATGTCAGACTTATCATGATAGTTTCAATTATTGAAATAATTATTTTATAAATATTGTATTTGTCATGTGACAGTTGTATGTTAGGTCTTAGAGTCAACTATATTATAATCTAATGATCATAAAAAAAGTTTTTTCTAAAAATCTTTAAAAGCTTGTTCACATTCTATTACTTAAGCGGCATTTGATCGTATTTTCGTTTCTTATTGATTTGGTTATGTATTATCTGAGTCGAAGTTTCTATTGAAAATAATCTCTATATCGTCATAACGTAGGAATATTTTTATTCGTTTTTATTTGTTCAGTGTTAACTTGATACACCTCTTAAGGAGTAATAATAAAATGAGATTTTTTACTATATTGTTAGTTGAATATAATAAATTCAATGTTTTGAAAAATGACTATATCTTATAACAATTAAATTGAGAACTAACTAAATAAAAAATTATTTCTTGATTTTCTTTACTAAACGAGTAAAAGTGAACGAAGGGAGAATTGTTATCAATCCAGTTGTGAGAGTTCACGAACAAATATTATAATTAGGAAAACAAAAAAAGGGGACAATTTTAGAGTATAATTTCTAATTATAGTAAGTGATAATTCCGTGGTCGTGTGTTTCTAATTTCTGTATCGAATTTAATGTCCATTTTATATTGTTTGACTTTCTAACTATAATAATTATTTTTCGAATGTTTTATATACTTATTAATTACTTGATCCCAACAACATAGATTCCACTATCTTTTTTGTTTTAGTTTAATAAGTATGCCAAGGTAGATATTTGGACAAGTATTGAGATTCCAGAGTGATAAATAGTAGTCTGAAACTCAGAAGACTGATTAATTTGAATTCATATCATAATTTAGGATAAAAGTTACAACCAATTGTAATTGTATATATGTACGTCATAGATTGAATTCCTTCTTGTAATAATTGATATCGATAGTAAATTTGAATATAACATTTAGAGTTAGATTAAAAGATGTTCAATTTAAGTATTTACCTAAATTTGGAAAAACTTAACTAAGAAAACAAATGGAAGTTAATTTGTAGGCCAAAGGTAATAAATTATGCTAAGAGCTTAACTAAAACAAATTATCTTTAAAAGTTCAAACTAGTAATAAAATACTTACTATTAATTAAAACCCTTGAATAATTAAGAAAAGTATATAAAAGAAGAAAGTAATTTAATTTCAAACTTCTAAAAAATGCTAAACATAAGTTAGAAAAAGTTATTGCCTTTTTAATTTGAAAATGTTAGTCTTAACTCTTAAGCACATTTATCAACTTAATTCATGCAATATAGTCATAATTACCCTTCTTAATTATGACAAAAAATGCCTAATAATTAAAATCGGTTTTGTTTCTTGTTATTGTTTATTCCTTAGAGAGGTTGTTAAGATAGTTAAGTGTTGTAAGTTGTTGCTTGTTGTGGACAAATTTCCACTTGATTATATTTGATGTTTTATTATGATAAACATTATTAATTAGAACAACTGATTTGACCTATATTATAATATATTATACCCAAATAAAATTAAGTATATTGTAAAAAAATGAATTTTAATAAGCATAACTCAACCCAGAAAGCTAGCTCGAAAAAATAAGGATTAAGTCTTCAAACCTTACCTTACATCGGGTGCGTAGGTACTTTTATATGGGATCCAACATGGATTTTAAGAATTGGGATGATTCTTGTTTTTACCATGTAAAAAAGATGGATTAAATCTAAAAGAAAAGTGAGAATTGTCCAAGTCATACTCCATTCGTCCAGGGCACAACATTTAAGAAAGAAAAGAAGACTTTTGAATTTTGTGGTCTAAAATTCTACTTGACTATTTCTTTATTGTTTGGTTACAAATAATTTCATTAAGGATAAAAGTAAAATTTTAATAATTTGTTTCTAATAATAGAAAAGTGTCGTTCTTTTTAATTTGGGACAGATTTAAAAGAAAATATATCATATAAATTGAAATAGACGGACAAAGTATTAAAAAGACCAACATTCCATAAAAAATCGACGTGGGACTCTTCACATATATGTACTTTGGTGTAAATGCCAAATCTCCTAAAAACAATTACCTTTAATGTGGAAACCTAACTATAGCTTAGCTTCCAATCATGGTTGTCATTAGTATCCCATAATTCTCTTGGGAAAAAGTAGTTGTCATTAAACTATGTATGTTGTTTGTCCATCCCACTATTTACAATTTAGATGGTATATATAATATAATAGCTAAAGTATGTTTAAGTTGAATTTAATCTACCATAAAATTGTGTTAAGCATTCGGTATATATATTTGAAATCTACTAGGATGATTAATTTAAATTTACATCAAAAGTTTATTACGTAAGCTTTTAGCATTTCTTGTTGGAAAAGGATTTCATTATTAACTAGTCTTTAAAACTGATGAAACCTCTAGTTAAAAAAGATGAATAGAGTTTATACCGTCCTACCACAACCTTCGAATGGCTTGGTGAGTTAAGAAATGGTTATTAATAAACCTTTTGTATTGGTGTATACATATAGGTTGAGACCAGCATAGGGTCTTCTTTGGTGACGAAAACTTATAAGATTTTTATTATTGTGCAAACAAAATCACATATTGATGGTAAAAATGTTTTGCAAAGCTTGATGTAAGTATAAAGATGCTTTTAAAGGTGTGTGGTATGTTGGGAAAAATTGCACAAGTCTGGCCTAGAATAGAACAATAACTCACACCATGTTATAATTGAGAATATCTTTGGGCTGATTTAGTTCAACAATTGATCATATTAATTAAAGTTAAAGTTCGACGAGATATGTATGAAGATGGTATCGTGATGGTGGGATGCTCGATTTACTACATATAAGAATACTCTTGATGGTGTGAGATACCTAATAAGAAAAATCATGCAAGTTTGGGCCTAAGCGGACAATATCAGACCGTGTTAGAAATATCTTTGGAAAGTTCAAAAGGTGACAAAAGCAGAAAATTAATCAACCTATATGCGTATGTACTCGATTTGGTAGTTCCATGTTAGGTGTATATATATATATATCAAACGTATATAATGAACTCATACAAAGATTCCTTGTCAATTTTATCGAAACATATATAATAAAACGTAGTAGACTTTTTTTTAAAAAAAATAAAAAAATTGTTGGAATCATGAACATAATCGGAAAAACTAAACGCAAGTAATGGGAAATAATTGAAATATGTTAGGTATAGAGTATTTTGGTAATTTACAAATAAAATGGAAATTGTAATACGGCTAATTATATATAAAGCAAACGTAACACAAATTTTTCATTAATTCTCGATAGAAAAAATGTTTGTATTGTATGTCGATATACCAAATATTTGTGTAAAATTATTTTATATTGTTGTGCAAAAGTGCAATATTAAAACTTCCTTTTTCTTGTTGGGTATTTGGATTGCTTTAGAAGATGTTGAAAATTTCGAAAGGTGAGACAAAGCAAAAACTATAGTATGTTGTAGTAACTAGTAATAATAACAAGTTGATAACTATACTATAGTATAACGTATCACATGAATGAATTGTCAAAAGTTAAAACACATTTTCTCCTATTTTTATTTTTTTAAGTTTCTCACTCGATTTTTAATATTTGTATCGAGTTTTAGATAAATTCATATTTGTGTATTATAGGGTCCAACTCTGAAGGCGGCACTCTCGATAAATTTTTTTTTTCATTTTCCATCAAAATCAGAAATATTGATTAAAAATGAAGGAAACTCAATCATCACATTACAATCGATTTTAATACACATTTTCTGCCCTTGAACGTCTCATCCATAAAATAGTGTGGAAAGTCAAAAGATTCCTCTGTCATTTTCTTTTTGAAATAATATCTTTTTCCATTGTCAACTAAAAACCAAAAGATCAATTTTTAATTTCTTGACGAGTTGGAAGAAACGGTTCAAATCCCATTATCTCATGAAGTTAAAGGGGGGAAAATCAACAAGAAAGACGTAGCCTATTACATCGCTCGCTAACTCTGTCTAAGGTATGAATATCAGGTAATTTAATTTAATATATATCATTAAAAAGATACACGTTTTTTTTTTCTTCTAAGAAGCCGTAATAGATATTGCGTCAAAATCTGTTTCGCCAATTGACTTAAAACTACTTATTTTTATAAGCACTTTATTAAAATATTTTTTTCAAAAGAGAATTGCTAGAATTGTGAAGAAAAATAAGGTAACATACTAACAATAATATCCATGAAAATGAGTGCTAAGTCAAAATTTAACTGTTAGAGACGACTTTTCCAAGTCTAATATAAGGAGACATAACTATGAGATCTAAAAGTATTTAAGATATATAACTTAAAGAGATCGAATCAAACGAACAAGATTAATACATCGAACTTAAGTTGAAAATATTAATGAAATAAATGGAGAAAGGGATTGGAAATTTGAGATAAAGCAAGATATGGGAACCAATGGTGTCTAAAAGTAAAAAATAGTAGCTATAAAAGACAACTCAAAGTAGATAGATAGACATAGTACTGTATAAACGGATTTAGAATATAAAATTTATGAGTTCGATAATTTCAAATTTAAAAAAAAAATACTTAATTAAAAGTGTCGAAGGATAATTAAACCCTCATCAATGAGGATAACGAATGCTAAGTAAATTCTATTTCTATCACAGTTATTTTTTTAACTTAAAAGTCATCTAAATTCAATTTTTTCTAATTTTTTAAGAGACTCTAAATCTAACATTAATGGTCCCAAAATGTACCAAAATTCCACGGTATTTTGAATTTCCAGTAAAAGAAGAAACTTAGAGATAGAAACAAATTAAATGCTAAAGGGAAATTGGAAAACCCCCAGTCTTTACTCACATTAGATTTATATAGACTTTTAGTCAACTTGAGTCATTTAGGTGGTGATAAAATGATCGAAATTTCTTTACTTTTAATCATGAAATTTTTTTTTAAAAAAAAAATATCATGTAATATGCAAAATCAAATTCGGTCAAATTCTAATACGACTATCGAAAAACTGAGACAAACAAAAAAATTATGAAAATAAGACTTTTTTAGTCAAATTCTTCATCCCTTCCCTTACCCCAGCTATATACTAGCTTTCACTTTAATGTTCTTGACTTATTCCCATAGTTCATCAATGATCGATCAATTAATGTAGATACATTTTTTTTAAAATTTAGTCATGACTCTATAGTGATGTCAAAAATAACGGCAAAATTAGGTGTGCTAGCCATTTTTTGGATCGGTACTTAAAAGACTTTAAGTGTCGTTGAAATGTAATTGAGAAATAATCAACTATTATTATCGAAGTAAAATTTAGATTAAAAAATACATCTAGTTAAAACATTACAAAAATATTCTGATATGGCGAAGTTTGAAGTTTGACGCGTGAAATTCTATCACGTTATATGCTGCTAGATGTGTGCAGAGCTGCGAGAGGTTACGTTGACACTGATAGGTTTGAGAAAAATAGAGGTACGTATTATACTGAAAAAGAATTACCGAAAATTAGTAATTAGATAAGAGTAGATGTCATATCTTCAGTTCATCGAATACATGACCTTAAAATAACTAGATAAGAGAGAATGAAAATCAAAGACTAGAGTATTCAGTTAGTAGATAGTCAAGCCTTTTTTACTTTCCAATGATGGAGCAAAGTTCTAGTTTGGAGCATCTTTCAAGTTGAATTGGAAAGACAAATGGGAAAAGAAAGAAAAAAAATAATCAACGAAATCATGCTTTAGTTAATAATCTTTATCATACTCTATAGTTGTGTTGGGTAAGAAGGAAAATATATTTTACAAAATATATTACTTTTTTAAAAAAAATGCTTAATACTCCCTTAGTTCCTTTTTGCTTGATTGGTAAAGGGAGTTTACCATTTTAACCTCATTAATTGATAGGATTTCAAATTTATTTACTCATTACTAATGTTTTAAAAGGTGGGAGTGTGAGGCGAGACATTTTATACAGTACGGGGGGAGGCGTAAGTCCCATGGATCTACGGGGTGTTTGACTCATGTATATTCAATTTTATTGTTTTATTACTAATAAAATAAGCAAAAGTAAACCTTTTAATGATTTTACAAATAAATTTTTATAAATAACCTATAATATATAGAAATTATATTATGATTTTTATTTGAGATAAGTATTAATAATCATAATGGAAAAAAAAGTATTATAATTACTATTTGAGAAATATCATTACACCAATAATAAAAAATATGATTTAAAGCAAAAAAGGTTCACAAAAATAAATTAAAAACAACCGGGCCTACATTTTTACCCCCAGGGCTTACATTTTTACGCCCAGGACTTACGTTTTTATGCCTGAGGCTTACGCCTCAAATTTTAGAACTTATGTCTTATGGATCTACGTCTTTAATTTACGCCCCGGAGCGTTTTTAGTACGCCCCGCCCCGCAACTGGCCCCAAAAACGTTTTTGAAAACACTGCTCCCTACATTTTTCAAAAATATTAACTCAATGTTCATAAATTGAGGGTATAATAGGAAATTTTTTTTATCTTTTTTTAATTTATAAAAATGACAAGTAAAAAGGGACATCAAATTAAAAAATATTTGACAAGTAAATAAGGACAAAAGTAGTATGTAAGTAAAAAAAATAATTATCTTAAAAATATTCGTAATAATTTAGATAAAACTATGGAAAGTGAGGGGCATAGGGTGCGGGGTAGTGGGATGGGGCTACAGGGGTGAGAGTAAAGATAACATGTGTTAAAGGTGGAAATGAGAGAGGACACAATTAATGTGAAATAATTTTGTAAAACTTGTTTTCACTCCCACCCCTACTGTTCATCTAATTTATCTATATTATATATAAATACCTTTAAAATAATATTTTTCGTCTATTTATATCGCACAAATACAAATAAAAAATAAAAAAATTACTTATTTTCCTAAATATATTTATCACCCTTAGGTCTCCCCTACCACGTACTTTTTATGCCTAAGATATTTTGTTGAAGACAAGAAATTAAATACATTAATTGTAAAAGTCAAAAGTTAGCTGAATTAGCAAAAGTTATTTAATGTCCATACCTATATCAAATGGATTTTTGACCCACAAATTTGATAACTATAAATCGTACGCATGAGGTACGTAATTAAAAATCTCAAGTTCAAATTTCATTAAATACATAATCGCCTTTGTTAGGGGGACTGTTACCCCCTTGATTCAGTCGGTTTTTAATATGGGTACTGAACACCGGATGGAGATGACAAAAACGGATAGAGTACATACTTTTGAAATGTAAAATGTTCATGAACTAACAAACAAACCTGAGTTTTGTTGAGTTCAGCTCGATTACTATTCAAGATGAAAGGCGAACACAAGTTCAGCTCCAACTCGTTTCATTAAACGAGCTTGAGCTGAACTTTTGTTCACGAACAGCCCCGACTCATTTACACCCCTAATTTTACACAAATAAAAGAGTTGGAAGGGTTAGTAAATCTTTATGCTGGTGAGTGACTCATAAGAAGTCGTTATGTTCACCAGATTTTGGTTTATATTATACAAAACAAAACAATCAGAACTGTTAAATGCCTATCATGCTTAGGTATCTTCGTCTTCAAACTCTTCTTCGATGATTCCAACCCGAGCCAAACATCTGACAAGGATTCATGTCGCGGAGCTAACTGAGGTGATCAATAAGAATGAAGCGTTGGGTTTATTTCATCCCATTTTACCCAGAAATGACTGCAAAAAAAATTAGATGTTAATGTTGAGCAGTAATATGAGGGCATTGAAGAGGCAGCAAAAGTGAAAGGAGGAAATATAAATGAATAGAAAGAACCAACAGCAGAATGAAACTAACGCGATTTCATTATTACTACATAGACTGGATTAGGAAACTGAGATCACAAGACATGTAATGCAGGAAAAAAAACTATAGGAGTAACTTTAATCGGATCCTAAGATGACTTGTACAGAAATTCCTGAAGTAGCCTGCATGGCGATGATTCACATAACGTTATTGATCCAACATCGCGAGAATTGCAAAGTGTTTCCTACTAAGACATATATTAATGACTGGGGAAAAGATTTCCAAAATGCTTGCATACTCTTCAAGACTGATAAAATGTGATTTTGGTAAGAACAACGAGAAGCTTTTATTTTCTTAACCTAGCGTGATTTAGAAAGTTGGAACTGTGGGTTCAGGAAGACCGAGAGAAAAGCAAAGAACTTAAGGGGTTATCGAAGGTTATGTAGTGATGCAAATAGATCCAGTCATCAGAACTAATAAAATGACAATCATGGATCGAGATCCAGGCAGATCATCTTGTTGGAACTTGGAACAAACTCCACTGTCGGGTATTCCGAAGGTGTAACCTAGACACTGAAAGCGGGGACTAGTACTTCAAATACAGAAAGATCAATGAGTTAATCAAACCCCGACCCAGCATCCCATATCTTACAGGTCCAAAGTGATCCAATGTTCAACTACTAATCCTTCCGGAGTTGTGTTTAGGATTAAAATCATTTGAAGTACTTATACTACGACATTATACTTAGACCTCCGAACTTTTTGTGGATGGTGATTTTTCTTTCTCATAATAATAAAACAATATTACAAACCAATTGGATCAATAAACTAACGACGTCTTGCTTTTTCTGCATAACAAAAAGTTTACAGTAAAAAAAAAAAGTTACCTTAGTTTTGGTCAGAGAAGTTCCATTTTTAGTAGTGCTTCCAAATCCAAACTTAGGCTTCTTCTCTGCAGGCTTTAATATCTGGAAAGAGCACATCAGTGTCTCATCCACACTCATCACGGCACCAGCATTGTCAAACTCTCCACAATAATTAGGGGCTGAGAATATAGTCACTAGCTGTCTGTCAGCGAAAAACTCGTACCCATCTTCCACGACCTATATTAAGTACAAATAACCAATAGAATTTAAAAAACAAAACTCCGAAAAGAAAGAAACAAAGGAAAGAAAAAACGACTACTTCTAGAAGTCATTTTCAGTTTAAAACCTGATGGGCACGGCAAATGAGGTCAAGATCTAGCTTCTGAAGATACTCTGTCACCTTATCCGGACCAAATGTGTAGGAAACACCCCTATCATTCATTCCCCACCCTCTAACGTCCCTACTAGGATCTGACCATAAAAGATCACAAAGCAGTCCAGCTTCTGGAACATCAGTTGGTCGACGGAGGTTCCGTATCTGATCAAGATGATGAAGGTCGGGGGAGAGTCCACCATGCATGCACAATATCTTTTCATCAACCAGAGCTGCCACAGGCAGGCAGTTAAAACATTCTGTGAATATCTTCCACAATCGAACATTGAATCTTCGCTTGCACTCATCATAGAATCCATATATACGATTAATGGAAGCACATTCATGATTTCCCCTCAAAAGGAAAAAGTTCTCGGGATACTTTATTTTATATGCAAACATAAGGCATATCGTTTCCAGACTTTGCTTCCCACGATCCACATAATCGCCCAAGAATAGGTAATTGGATCTAGGAGGTAATCCACCATATTCGAATAACCTCAGTAGATCAGAATACTGACCATGAATATCCCCTAGCAAATATAGCACCATGAAAAGAATTAGATAGGAAGTCATGTTTTCTTCACCATAAAAAAAGGGGCGAGAGCGAGAAATAGCAAGAATGTTTCAGCATGTATTTTAATCTTAAAGGGTTGTAATACAACCAAATGTTGGTGCCTCAAGAACGAGAATTAGAAGCAAAGATATGAGCAAAAATTGGATATAATGAGTTTGAATCTTCTGAGAAAGCACTTTCAGGCAGACGAAATGTACAAAAGTGCATAGTCTCAGTGACTTGTGAATGATGAACCGATGCTTTCACAGACAAATTCAATTAGATATGGGATGCAGATATGGATGATTCAACTTTCAACAAAATTCTTGAAGTTAGACTGCTATGACATTGTTCTTGGTGAGGAAGGATTTACGAGGTTTTCTACTAGGAAGAAGATAATAAGAAGAGAAGAATGGACAAATAGTATTCATAGTATCTCTTCATGCCATTGAGAAACCCCCTTTCACAAGCCTTTTCAGTATTAGGCAGACCTGCACTTTCTGAGTACTTGATTTTGGTTTTCACACGTGAAAGCTAATAGTTCTGTTTGGTATTCATTTTGTAAATTAATAACCACAAAGTAGATACTCTTAACATATACTATGTTCTTAATGACTTCCAATTGCTAAGTATATTTCTCTCTTTTTCATTTTCTAAATCTCTTTGTTGAATGTTCACTTTTAAACAAAATGTGATGTTAGAGGAGAAAAAGAGTTCGTAAATACTGGTAAACGAAAAGAAACTGAGCAGAAACTACAAGAACACAACTTTCCTTTTTTAATACTCCTAATTTGGTTTTGTTCTGATTATATAAGACCATTAAAGTTGGTTTGAGGTAGACATCCCACTACCCAAACTATACACCGCCTAGCCTGGGAAGCAACATTCTGATTTAGCTTTTTCTTATGGTTTTATGTACTGGCCTGTAACAAACAAACACCACCTAGCCTTGGGGGCATGATTTTAAACTCACCCCTCAAAAAGTGACTTCGAAAATGCTGCAACACTCTGATCAAGTCTTTTCTTACAGTTTAATGCACAGGGATTAAGGACATCGAACCACACTGATTGCTGTCTAAGAATAGGTCAGTGTATTTTGTGGCCAGTACTTTTACTTCCATTTCAGGACAGCAAGACAACAAAATACCAGTTGAATGAATCACTTCGAATTTAGTTAATCATTTTTCACACAAGTGTTACTTATTTTCAAAAAGAATGTATGCTACTTATGGAAGATCTGTTCCCCAAAAAAGAGTTAACAACT
This sequence comes from Solanum acaule, assembly GCA_036250505.1. NCBI lineage: Eukaryota > Viridiplantae > Streptophyta > Magnoliopsida > Solanales > Solanaceae > Solanum > Solanum acaule. Next base: position 14,320 of record JAJOOR010003503.1, read on the forward strand.
ATGACAATTCGCATAAGCACTTGATTAGTTGACAAACTTATGATCGGACTGATAGCATTTTGAACTCGACAAAAGGTAACCAAACAATTATTAAAATTGAATTCCATAAATCAGTTGCATGCTCATTTGTTACATGCATTAAAAATAAAGCTCATATAGTGCATCAGGACTCTCTGATGTACTATAGTCTATAAGTGCCTGCATCCTATTGGGTAATATCGGAAGGAATGGAAAGGTGTCTGTTTTACGGAACAGCAGTAGCTCCACACACACTCAAATACAAATGACTGGACTTATTAGCTTTTTGGACTAACTTGAGAGATGCATACAATCTAGATAGAGTTCTTGAGTTCCTTCACTCTACAGAAACTGTAGGGCGTCCCCTTCATCTTTTGTTATCTAAAACAACGTATATATAAGCACTCACTTAGTACCAAACTGCCAATTAAATACTAATACTTTGCTCCATTGGGAGAAAAAGAGAGGAGAATTTGAAGTAAAAAGAAATACAGCAGCCATAAAATAGCATTTGAAGACCCTCCGGAATTAGACTAAAACTGAAGTAAATCAAGCTGTCTCCTGGTGAGCATCTACCTTCCCTTGGACTAAACACAAAAAAGACAAGTCTTTTTACACTGGCTCGGGTAGATAGCACGAAGCAAGAACTATTCAAGATGCTAACTTAGGGAAAGGATCATAAGTAAACATGCCAAAGGCTAATTTCAGAGCTTTTAAAACTGGTATGGTTCATCTGAATGAAACTATTAGCTAGATACACTAAAAAATCTGATTTTGAAGCAACAGAATGAACCATAAGTCCCAAACTACTACCAAAGCAGGTCTCAAGCACCAGATCTTAACCAAATTCCTGTCAACAACCAACAAAATAAAACAACAACTACGCCTCAGTTCCAAACAAGTCAAGATTGGCTATATGAATCCCCAATTCTTTTCTTTTTTGATTAACATGATGTTCAGGCCCGCTTGTGCGCACCTCAACTAATTCCATGGGATACTTGCCACCTCCAACCAACAACAGGTATCAGAGTTAGCACTTAGTTATCAGATAACTCTATTCATCAAGACTAGAAAACATACGGAAAAAAGTCACCTAATGTTTTTGTCACGGTGCTCAACCCTCTTCGCATGAATCCCCAATTCTTCATTTAAGTTCATCTCATTCATGTCAACAACCAATATTACCTTTCTAAAAAGTCCAAGAACAACTCAAAGACTCAAATTTTATACAAAATCAAACCAACCCACTTTAAGAAATGCATCAATAGACTCAACCCCACTTCAAAAAACTCAAAATTCCATTAAAGCAAAACAGTGCAAAATCAAAAAGGGGGTTCAGTAAAGTACCACAGATCTTTATTGGTGCATCCAGCTCAAGAAGATTAGGCTGCTTCAAGAAAATTTCTTTAGACTCAAGACAAAGATACCTAATTTCAGCCTCAGATAGCTGAACTTGTTTCCCTGGTCGATTACGAACTTCAAGTAAACGGTTGATTATATCATCTAAAGCAAAAGAATCCATAACCTTCTTCCTCGACATTAATAAAACCCAACAAAAATTGTATTTTTTCAAGATTTTGATGAAGCACAAGAACAAAACCAGCAATGTTTATATTTCACTACTATAAGTCCATTTATTTTCAATTCTTGGTAGAAAGATACAGTGACACGTGTACTTGATTAACTTTTTATTTTCTTTAGTATGGTATCAAATACCCGCATTGAAATTTGACTACGTGAATTTGCAACCCATTTAAAGGTAAGTCTTCTCTTATAATGATTTTTTCATAGTCAAAACACGAATAAATAATAATTTTATTCACCGCATCACAATTTTTTTATATTAGTAAACTATTTTTAAGTATGCACAAAAAGTGATTCGAGCATTATGTAAAGGAAGAAGAAGAAGAATAAAGTGGAGTGGAATAGTGGATTGGCATCTTTTTATAGAAAAAAGAAAGAGGGAATTGAAGTAAAAAATTTCAACTTTTTGGAAGAAGTAATGGTTGTGGACGAAGGGGGTTAGTGTTTGGGGGGGGGGGGGGGAATGGATTAATGGTAAAAAATAAAAGATATTCGAAAATTTCATATTTTAACTGTTTATGATATATTTATATTATATAATTTAATGTTGAATTGATCAAAATATTTATTCTCAATTATGAGATACACACATAAATAAACTTAGTATTGTAGTTATTCAATTAATGAATAATTAAAATATAAAACTGATGAAAAGATAAATTTTAGATGTATTTTTAACCGTTAACTTTGCTTTTTTTATTTGTGCAAATATGCGGCTCTAGGAAGAGTGAATAGATGCCTCACTTGAGAGAACAACCCACCTATATAATATGTTGACGTCTTTTTCTAAAAAAAAAAAAATTAAAAAAATTGAGAAGACTTCCTAGCCGTCAATGACCTTTTTTTAAAAAAATAAAAAATAATAGTTTATGATATTTGTTTTGGGGTCGGATTAGTTTTATGAAAAGTTACATTTTGAATAAAATTGCTTTTGGCTAAGCTCTTGTTTTGATGGTTGTTATGTATAGCTTTTATAATATATGGTATTATATTATTTTGATAAATATAATATTTGAATAATTATGTTCTTGTTCGTTGTTTCATAATGTGCGAACCTACCATAATTGGAGGATTAAATTTATACTAATATTACAAAGAAAAAATAAAGGCAGAGTAAATAAAATTATTAATAAGGGCAATAGGAGAAAAAAACAAGGTACTGATACATATGACATAATTAAATACAAATAATAATCATAATACATATTATATTTAAAATAATAAAACGAACAATAGATACAATAGGTAATAATCATTCAAATAAAGTGTAAAGACATTACATTTTTAAATTTCAATTAAGAATTAAACTCAAAAACTCTAATTTATAATAAAAGGACATTTATTATAACTAGTGTTAATGAAGTGTCAGGCTTCTGAAGTCATTTTCAACCTTTGTAAGCACAAAAGTATAATTAAGGAAAAATAATCCCCATTAGAGCCAAGTTGACAGTAGGTAAGCTTTTGGATGTTTACAAGTCAAATCTTAATTAACAAATAAAGACTTAGCAATAAAGTATGATTGTTTGGTGTTTTTGGTATACGTAAGGTGTAGTTATGACAATATTATAATGCAAGATGATATGATAGTGACCATTATGCTAGTGTACAATGATGGATAAAACAAATTAATCCCTAATTATTATGTGAAAATCATTTATAAGTAAAAGAGATTTTATCTCTTGAGATACATCTAGGGATGGCAATGGGGCGGGGCGGGATGGATTTAAGGCTATGTGGGGCGGGGCGGGACGGGTTTAAGGTTGTGTGGGGCTGGTTGGATGCGGGGTGGGTTGAAGTGGGTTTTTTAAAAATTAATGTGGGGCGGGGTGGGTTGTGGGTATATGTGATTTTATTGGGTTCAAACTTAATTTTAAATTTTTACATGTTATAAGAGTGATAGAACATTATGTATTAAGATAATTTCATTAAAGCTACTAAAATATTAAGTTCAATAAAAAAATAATACAATTTCTTACATATTTTCCAATTGACCTCTAAAAAATAAAATTTAAAGTCACTATCCTATTAAATTAATACAACTTAATGAAAAAATGAACTTATTTTTATGAATTTTATTTTTAGTATCAAACATAACTAGAAGAAGAAAATATTAAAAAAATTTATGCAGGACAGGTCTATGCGGGGCGGGTTGAAAATGAAAAGCGTTGTTATGCGGGGCGGATTAAAAATTTTGCGGGTTAAGCTCAACCCGCACCGCCCCCGCCCCATTGCCATCCCTAGATACATCGTACTATTATTGAGCCTCTCCAACAACTCTTCTTCGATGGATGACTTTGGATTATCTAGGACGAGAGTCCTATGCTGATTTCAATCGCCCTTCAAATCAAGAGGCACCGTATATGAACGTATCTAGATAGCAAAATGTAGAGGTTGATGATTATAGTAGAAGATTAATAGATAGTAGAGTTGTTGCATATTTTACGAGAAAAGCAGAGAGGTCTAACTTCCTTCTTTTCATTTTTTCTTATTAAGTAGTACGGTATAATTTAGTAGTCGCATGGTCTTGTATTCTTAAATTTGTATTACTATATGTATATCATTTGCTTTGTGTCTTGCTATTTTGCTGTTATACTTTTCAGGCATGAAATTTGACTTTGAAAATTGAAATTTTCACTAAAATATACATTTCAATAAAAATATTAGATCTATGTTATCCATATTTTCAAATTAAACCCGAGTAACTCTTTTTTTTCGTAACAATTCTTATACGACACATATATGACATAATACATATAATTATACACGCATATATGGCATAATACATAAATATATACTTTAACTTGGCCTCAACACATATTTATACGCTTAAACTTTGAGTGTGTATAAGTAGACACTTAAACTTGCACAAAGTTGAACAAATAGACACACACGTCCTACGTGACATTCTAGATGAAAATTTGAATCTTACGTGGTGTCCTACGTGTATTATATCATGTATGACTCACGTGTCTACTTATTTAATTTTATACAAATTTAAGTGTCTACTTATGCATAACCAAAGTTGGAGGACATACATGTAAAATGAGGCTAAGTTAAATGACATATTTTTGTATCGTACCTATATGTATAAACATTAATTATATACATTTTTACAGTATAAGTATTATATTTGTATCATAATATCCCATAAATTATACCAGCATAACTTAATTCCTACCAAATTATTACCAGGAAGGTGAGAACTTTTGTCAAATAAATTAAATCCGGATAGATAAAAATAATTTGATTTATAATTTTTTATTAAATAATTAACACGATCAAAATTTAAATATTTATGAGATAAAGAGAGGCAAAAGTTAAACACAAATCTATTTCACAGAAAATCATTGCTTCACATGATTTTTGACATAGGGTAAGATCAGCACTCAGTATTACTCATAAAATTGCCTTGTTTTCTGAAATAATCAGAAGAAGAAGAGATGGGAAGCAGGAACAGAGGAGATGTAAATTACAGAAATCCATGTCTGACAATGCATCAACCATGGGCTTCTTTGCTTGTTTATGGTATCAAACGCATTGAAGGAAGATCTTGGCCTGCACCAATTACAGGTAATTCTTGATTTCCCTTTGTCTTTTTATTGCTTGTTAACAAGGGTGTGGGGGGTCATAAAGTTGTAAACTTTACTCTATTATCTAGTTGATTGATGATCTTTGTTAGCCTAAACTGGGAAAGTTGCCCTTTTTAATCCCACTCCCTAAATTTGGTGAAATTTACTCTTTTTATTATGATGATGAGGTGGCATGGTGAGTATTAGGGTGGGGGTGGGGGTTTCATCTAGTTTTTGAATTAGGTATGTTTTTGTTAATTCTTGAGTTCCCCTCCAATTCCATTTGTATAGTATTTTGTGTTTAGATGGTACATGAGGAATGGGGTTGAAGGGTTCAAATGCAACAAGGTTGAGATGGAGTGTCAAAAAGAAAACTAAGGACAAGTTTAGAGGGGTTGTTTATTTATTTGGCGTTTTCTTTTTCTTGCTTGTTCTGTTGTTCACTGTGCAGAAGAAAAAAATGTTTGGGGGAGGGGGATGGGGTGAGGGGTGTAAACTTGTAAGCTTTGTCTAATGTTATAGTTGATTTTAGTTATAGTGGTGTGTAGGTTTTTATTTGGTTCATTACTGCTTGATATCAGAAAAAGCTACAGTACATTTTGTTTTTCTTTCTAAATTTGGTAAATTCACTCGGGAAATGGGAAGTAACTCTTTGATTGCATATCATGTGTAAAAATCCTTGTTTTAGCATTATCATTCTCTAATGTATATACGTAAGAGCACTTTCGTCTTGACTACTATGTTGATTTACATGGCTACACCTAACCTGAAACTCAAGTTTAGTAGAGTGGCGATGCATTCATTTATATTTAGGTTGTCTTTCAGTTAGTATTCATAGTATTGCTCCTGTAGCTTCTTGTCATCTGATTTCTATTACTATATGTTGTTTCTAGTACTTCGATTATCATATTATTTTTTGTAGTTACCATTCAGAATGTTTTGTTACACTTTCACTTCCGTTACTTATTTTTCTGGACTGCTTTGGACTGTTTTTCCTTGAGCAAAGGGTCTATCGGATTTCTGAGGTAGGGATTAGGTGTACATTGGGTAAGTTATTGTAGTTGTTGTTTCAGCTTATTAATTCTACAAAGGACTAGTTTGTTCACAAGGCCAGAAGGTCTTTCCTTTGCTCTAATGTCATTCTTTATCTTCAAAGCACCTATTGAGAAACATAATGTCGTTCCTGCTTTCACTCTCTAAGCCACCATCAATATGGCTGCAGAATTTCCAGTCTCACCATTTAGATGCTAGTCACTCAGCCTTCCTGAAAAACTCTTTGGTAACATTTGGAAGGTGGATCTAAATTGGAACTATTCGTTGTGAACTATTTCTAATTAGAGAATGGCTAAACATTCTAGTTCTCCAGTGTGCTTTTGCCCTTCAATGGTTATCCAGTCAGTGCTATGCATGCATCATTTCATCTGTTGGGAAAGAGATGAACTCCCAGCCTGCTTTACTGCAGCTCCTCTGAAATCATACAACAAAATACTTTAGTTTTTATTTGTCAAATATCACAAAATCATTTCTCAAGATGATGCCAAAAATATATGTGCTATGTGTGAGTGTAGGACCCAACACCCAAGATATATCTTTTAATTCTCTGTGCATCAGCTGAAACAGGAAGTGTCTATTGCTAGAAAGTTTCACCATTCTGCCACTTCTTCAAATGCTTTCCTAATTTCGGCTGTCATCGTCTTCCCATAGATGAAGTCCAATGATCGCAGTATAAGCTTTTGGCTATGGTGTGGCCATATAGTAGGATTTAGTCAATAGGCAATTTTAGAGAAAGTCACCAGTAGTGGATCAACTTTTCACTTGCAATGCATGGCACAAAGTAGGTGAGATAAAACCCAAAAAAAAAAAAAAAAAACAATCTTCTCAATCACCTCTAGACTAGTGGTAGTGTATATGTTGCAAAGCCACGTCTAGCGCTATTTGCTTCACATTGTCATATTCGAATGGATGTATTCCTAATGGTGGGATATTCTTGGGAAACATGACTTTTATTATTCGTAAATATGATTTAAAGTTTCACTAAGGTGTTGGTGCTAAACAAAATGTGTAGATTCTGTTTTCCGTAATTTTCTCCGCTATTCGCTCTTTGTATGATTGCATTTTTGTCCAGTTCAATATAGTTTCAGGCTGCAATAGTACAAGAGTTTATCTCTATTTATCCCTTTCTTACTTGTATGAGTAATCTTACATTTTCCTGTTTCTTGTTGGAATTCAATTCCTTATTATCTAATTATAATGTTTTCTTTCTTTCATGAAGGTCGACTTTGGATTCATGCTGCTGGTAAGATCCCAGAACCAGAAACTATCAAAGCAATGGAGGACTTCTACAGGGAAATCTATGCTGTGAATGGCATAACTGATCTCAAATTTCCCGAGCATTATCCAGTTTCAAGACTTCTAGGTGACGGACTCCTTGCAACATAATTTTGCGTACTAATTAATTCCTTTCCTCTGTTTTTGAACTAAAATTACTTTGAGTGGAATAAAAAGTTAGATAAGATTCCTATACTTAAGATATCGTGTTTACTTGAACAGACCATTGAAGTGCTGGATCAATATCCTGTTTAGAACTCATGCTCGAGGGGTACAAACTTATTGACAACTTATTTTGTTGCTTGACATGATTGCGTCAATTAATTCCAGTTTCTTAATTTACTCATCATTGGGGTGTCTTTATATGTACTCCGTTTCTGCCTTAGAAGCTTCTCTTTGACATCCGGTGCTAATTTCCGTGGGAGATAATATGGGATTTTGCCTTTTCCTTTCCACAATTGGTATTTATGAATCTATGCAATATCTAGTCACCATCATCAAATGCATTTGCACGGCTCTTTGTTGCTTATGTCATACTAAGTTCATCAACGTTAGCCGGATAAATCTGAAATTGGCAGACATGTTCCTGTCTAGGTTTTCGGTTTCATCTAAAAGATATCTAACTTTCTGCATCTGCATTTTGACTTAAGTTGTGATCACTTTTATGTTTTCTTGAACGTAGAGATTACTTGTTCTTAATTGTCATCCTAAAAATCTTTTGAAACTTTTTGTTTGTACAGGTTGTGTTGAAGTAGTTGGATGTGTCACATGTGACGAGCTAGTCAACTGGGATCAGATTCCCGAAGGGGTGAGCTTCAAATGTCTCTTTGTTCCTATCCATTGACGCAGTTTATTCCTCAAGTATTTTGGTTTTGTTGTGTAATATGTTTTCTTATTTTATTCGATACATTTTGCTTACAGATAAGGCTAGAGGGACAAACAAAATTTTGCTGGCTTTGTGAGCAACCACAGGTATTTTGGTTTATCTGGAAGTCAATTATCTGTTTCTTTCGTATTATCTCTAGCAAAAGAATCATTAGTTTCCTTTTAACTCGTGTAGAAACTTATCGTACCATTTGAGATGCGAGGGTTCCAAGGTGTTTATAACTTGGAAAGAAAGGTATTAATTTGAGAAACTTTATCATCTTTCCCTATTATACATGATTTACGACATTTCCACTTGTAGTTGATCCTTGTTTAAAACTCATTTTCCTGTTGCATTGTTAATTTATTTAATTTTTTTCGTTTTAATTCGTGTTCTAGATATATGAAGCTGCAATCCGAGGTATTTCTCCAGTTGTGCCCCCACTTCCAGTGAAATTTCCCCTTCCAAATCCGCGGGATCCTTTTTCATTGAAGCCAAGATCCCTTGCTTCCTCCCCAAGTAGCTCCGGTACATCTGATGTAAACAACCGATCTGAAAATCTTGTTGCTGCAATAGCTGGTGCTCGAGCGGCTGCCACACAGTTCTCTAAGAATGGCCATCCTCCATCCAATACAGTCGAGGTAGGAGATGATTCAAGGACTGGAAATAGGTATCGGAGGGCTCAATGATGCGCGAGTTGCTGGAAAAGCTTGGTCAAATAACTTCATTGTAAGTTAGTTTATCAATAATTATGTAGTTTTTGGAGGTATAGTTATTTAGTTGGGGCTTTGTTGTTATGGTTCTAAGTTTCATTTGAAATTATGATATGTAAACTGCTGAAAAAAATGCTCATGTCATGTGTATCATATTCTCTTCTGCTTTTGATCTAATTGGGAGTTATGAGAAAGGAAAATGCAGGTAGCCTCCGGTTTCTTAAAAGAGTCGTTTGGTGTGAGGTATAAGGTATAATAATCTCAGATAAAATGCATGACTATTTTATCCCGCGTTTGATTGGACGTATTAGGTAGTCCAATTTATCCTGGAATAAGTCATTCTGAGATAAGTTATTTCATTATGTATATGGAATGACTTATTCCATCACTAAGGCATAAATGGTGGGATAAATAATCTTAGGACTGCCTAATACCTCCAATCAAACGCGGAATTAAATTGTCCTGCACTTTATTATGAGATTATTATATCTTATACCTCACACCTAACGACTCCTAACTAACATGCAATTTCACCTATGCTATTGTATTGGCACTCACTTAAGCTTTATGGACAGTGGTGGGGCTAAGATTTTTAATAAGGGGTTCAAAATTTGAAGAACTAAACACACGAATTAACCAAAGGGGGTTCAACATTTACTATATATACATAAAAAATAATTTTGACCATGTATAAATAGTAACATTTTCCGTCGAAGGGGGTTCGGATGAACCCCCTAGCAAAAGGTTGGGTCCACCCCTGTTTATGGGTGTGTTAAGTACAGTGTTTTTCAATTTTTCCATGTTTAGTTGCAAAAATTTTGGGAAACAACATACCTAATTCCACAAATGGGTCTGGGGAAGATAGGGTATATGCAAAATTTACCCCTACTTTGTAGGATAGAGGCATTTCTGATAGACCCTTAGCTCTAGATCAAACAAGAAAAGAATTCGAAATATTTTCTATAAAAAAAAAAAACAAGTTCTTTTAAAACGAGGACAATGACTTATCTAGTGAAAGTAGGCAAAATAAGTTCCACAAATGACATCCCACATTGATTGTGTCATCTCTATCCTTCAATATACCTCATATCATTATTTGTTTTGGTTATATATAAATATTTTTATAATATTATGTTTTAATATTTTATTCATATGTCGAACATAACAAAATAAATAAAAAATTATTTGTCTTTTATAGAAAACATTTTCCTTCTTACCTAAACACACTCTTGATGAGGATCCAGAATCAAAAGGACCCCTTTTTAAATATTAAAATGCAATAACCAATAAGTTATGCTTTCACAGCCATAGTTTTTCTCTTTCGTTTTGTTTTGTTATATGATAAATAAATAAATAAATATGTATAGTCAATATTGAACTATCAAACAAAAAGCCATACTGGTCAAAACTTTGAAATTTTAGTAACAAAAGAAATCATTGTGGATAACTATGGGTATATGTATTGATATTTCAAATTTGCCGGCCCAAAGAAGTATATTACTATAATATTTATATCGTTTGAATAGAAATATCTGCTTATTAAATTAAAATATATCAGGATCAACAAAGAAATTATAAGATGAAAAGTAAGATGTTTGACCTAATGGCCGTAGCCTTGATCACTTTTTTTTTTTAGAAAAGTAAGATGTTTGATTTCGATAAATAATGTGATTGATTGATAAATTTTTTGAATAAAATTAATTTTTCATTTTCACTAATTAATTTCCTTTTTTTTTTTAAATATTAACAATAATTTATTAATTCACGAAATTATTTGAAATTCACATAGAACGAACATGTTCTTTTTGAACAAAAAGTCACTTCCCTTCAATTAATGAAAAGTTTCTCTTCCGTTGCCTTCACATCTATTGATGATTATAAATTTTTAGAGGCTTCGTCATATTTGATACATCGAAAAACAAAATCTTTTACTTCAAAATTTAAACTTTTCTTCTCTTCTTTGCATAAAGTTTTCAAAAAGAAAAACAATAAGTATCATGTAATTTATTTTGTTTGGTGCGTTCGCTGAAATTTTACAATTTCAATATATTAAAACAGTGTTCCATTCTATCCTGGGAGAAATTAATCCAAACCTTAAGCAAGTGTAAATGGATTAAATTCTTAAAGAAAACAATTTTCTATAGTCAATATTTTTTTTCCTTCATTATATTCATTTCTGTTTATATCTTGATTGCAAGAATAACATAGTCAACCTAAAAATGGGGTTGATTTAACCTTAGCCCAATTTGACATATGAATTTTTGCATTTATTGCTACTGCACTATTTATTCTAGTTCCTATCATTTTTCTACCTATCATTTATGTATATTAAAATATTAAAATAATTTATTTATTTAATATGTGAATAAAGACAAAAAAAGATTTGGTAGTTAACCAAATTATAAAAATATATATTAAATTAAAACTTAGTAAAAGTTGGGCGAAGTTGAGCTCTAAGTCATTATTAGTCTGTTTGACTCAACTAATTTCCGCCCAACGAGTTTTATTACTGTCATTATGCACTCTCACTCTGCCCAAAGAATTTTTGTGCAAGGTTGAGCAACGATTTATTTATTAATTTAGTCTATTTTAATTCATTCAAATTAAAATGTGCAGTGCCTGATGCTATTGCTACCTCCCCTGCTATAGGCCATATATAACTTAATAATTTTGCTTCTTTTTTTTTAGGTATAATTTTAATTCGTGACTCTTACGATTAAAATTACTTAGCAATTTAGTTTAAGCTCTGATTGCGGTTAAGTATTTTCTGTCCTTCCGCTTTATTCTTCTCATATCTATATAGTGAATTCCTCAATATAAGGAAACAAAACATCACACAAATTTCATGTTCCTATCAAGACAAGATACTATAAAGAAGACCACAATGAACTTTAGTTTAACAAAAACACATTAACATTGCAAACATGTCACCCTCCAAATGTTTGCTAATCATGTTCCTTGGATTAATGATCCTTACCACACTTACTTATGGTGATCAACCCAACAAATATACCAATAATGAGGTTAATTCTGTCACTAATCAGCCAAACAAGAAAGATTACATAACCGGTGAACCTGATCCTGATCCTGATTATATATATGAGTCCAAATATGAGGAGGATGGTGGATCAATGATGATAGACTTTGAGTCACCTTAATGATCATGTAATAGTAGTATCAAATATGTTTGTATGGTTAAATAAAATGCATTTTTTGGTCCTAATAAAAGGACCAAATTGTTGTAATGAAAAATACCAATATATGAAAAACTATTGTTTTAATACTTCCGTCTGAATATTAATCATTTGTCAGGACTCTTATGCGCAAGTTCCTTGATTTGGATAAAATATTTAGTTCATATTGCTATTTTTACATTCAAAAGGGAGTACGTTCAATGAAATAAAATTTTACATGTATTACCGTTGGAATCATCATTAAAACATTAATTTCTTCCCTTTTTAAATAAAAGTATTGTACTACGATTTCATTTAAACTACTCTATCTTTAATTATTATTATTTTTAATTCATGACTAATAAAAAAAAGGTGTCTACATAATTAAGGGGCCTAAAGACTTTTGCTTTAGTTGCTTTATATTAAAGCCGGCCCTGCTTCTTCTAACTTATAAATATTGATTATGACAATTCATGCTTGTTATTTATCATCTTGGTTGTTGGACATTGCAAAAAAAATGATTGGATTTGCTTTAGATAATTCAATAAGAGATGGAATATTGATAATTTTCTTGGCAAATCCATACATATATGTACACCTGTTAATTTTATTTGTTTATATATCTGTGTGTATAATATATATTTAATTGTGTACCCTCACAAACATAAGTGCATCTTGGGAGTTGGTTGAACCTACATCTTTCATAATTGCGATCCCAGATTAATTTCAAAATATTTGACCTATGTATTTATATTTTCGCTACTGCTTATATCTTTATTATCAATCGGACACGATTATTATCTCTCAATCATCATTAAACGTTTTGCTAGCGTCTACGTTAAAATAATGATGCCCCACAATCTTTAAATCTCGAGCTCACCTCTGATATCAGACTCAATTATTTTATAACAAAAACTCTTTTTGATTCTCTTCATGTCTAATATCTATATTAATATCAGATTAAATTTAAACTTACGCCAAAAAAATCTTCACTTACGCCAAAAAATCACTTATGCTCTGTATGTGTTTTTTTGTCGGCAAAAGATATTTATCATTGTACCCTACTACCCATTTCTGCATTCATTTCAAGCCGCAAAGATAAAATATGAAAGAAAAAAAAATCTATATTGTTAGAAAAAGACTTTCGAGTATGAATTAAAAAAAAAGTAATTTTTAAGTTAAAAATAAAAAAATCAAGTTTAAATAATTTTTAAATTAAAAAAAAAAAAAGTAGGAGGATTCTCTATTTGATTTTTAATTTATTTTAAGTCATTTCTGACTTAATTTAAGTTATTTTGATACTCCCTCTGTCCCTATTTACTTGTCCACTTTTTCTTTTATAGTTGTCCTTAATTACTTGTTCATTCTGACAAATCAAGAAATGACAATTTTTTTTAACTATTATACCCTCACTTAAATGATTAATTACTTTGAAAAATGTAGAATTTTTCATCTACTTCATAATAAATAGAGGTAAAATGGTAAACTCATTTTGTCATTAATTGTTTTCTTAATAGGTGTGTCAATTCAAAAGTGGACAATTAATTAGGGACAAAAGAAGTACTCCCTCGTTTCACAAAGAGTGGCCTAATTTGACTTGACACAGAGTTTAAGAAAATAAAGAAGACTTTTGAATCTTGTGGCCCTAAATTAAAGTTATGTCAAATGTACAAAATTGCCCTTTATCTTGTGGTCTTAAACATGCCACGTGGAAAGTTGAAAGTAAAATGTTACAAAAAAAAGAAAGAGGTCATTCTTTTTGAAACAAACTAAAAAGAAAAGTAGGTCATTCTTTTTGAAACGGAGAGAGTATTAGTCAAATATTTTTAAAAGTCAAAAACTAACTTAAAAGTAAATTTGACCAACTTTTAATTCAATCGGATTACATTCTTGGTGATGTTGACCACTTTCTTGAAAACTTAAAAAGCATTAGATTCTTGAAACTAAATCTTGACTGCTTTTTTTTTTAATGTACTATATAACTCTGATCTCTACTATAAAAATTTCCAATAATAAATCTTGAGCGGTTGGTGATTAGTAGCCAAATTATTTATCATTAGAATGAAAATGGCTTTGTTGATTTTAATTAGTGTAGTGTTTAGTGTTTACTTTTGTTGTTTTGTTTCTGCTTATGATCTTGATCCTCTTCAAGATCTATGTGTTGCTGTTCAAGATTCCAATGATTCTGCAGGTAATTAATCACTTACCTATCTTTATTTTATTCTGTGGAGTTTTTCTGATTTAAGTTATATACACTGACAATTAAAAAAAAACAAAGTAATACTTTGTTACGAAATTCATTGCTAATCTATGCTGGATAACTCGTAGTAGCTGATAGGATTTTTTGATAATTCGTTGTTAAATAAGATTAGCAATAGATTTTGTTGTTTAGCTACCAGAATTGTCCGCCGCCATTTGTTTTTTAGTGGGTAGTGGAAAGATCTAGTTTAATTTGTGATAACAGGTTAGTTATTAATATTTTTTTACACTTGGCACATTTTCATCTTACACAAGACATAATTTTAGATACAAAGGTTTGGAGGTCGAGGAATACTGGATTAGGACAAAATAGGTAGTAGGTAGCCGTGTGTTGGAGTACTTTTACGAAAGAAGAGGTAGGGTGCTAGTCTCGTCTTTTGAGGTATTACCTATTTGCTTGCTATTCTGTTGTTATTGTTTTCTTGTCTATCATGTTTTTATTACACTTCTTTTGAGTCGAAGGTCTGTAGGAAACAACCTATCTACCCATGAAGGTGGAGGTAATGTTTGCATACATGCTACGCTCCCCAGACTCTAGTTTGTGGGATTACAGGATATGTTTGTAACGTTGTTCTGTTTGATTCATGTGTTTTGCAGTTTTTGTGAATGGAAGGTTTTGCAAAGACCCAAAGCTAGCAAATGCAGATGATTTCTATGCATCAGGTTTCAATGTAAGTGGAATGCCAACACCAACAAATCTTGGTTTTTCTGTGAATGCATTGAACGTAAATCGAATGCCAGGACTCAACACTCTAGGCATTTCGATGGCTCGTGCTGATCTTGAACCATTTGGATTAATCTCACCTCACATTCATCCTCGAGCAACAGAGCTAATACTGGTATTGGAAGGTACTATCTATGTTGGATTTGTTGTTCCTGATACACGAAATCCTTTCAAATCGAGGCTATTCGATAAGATCTTACATCCAGGGGATGCTTTTGTGATCCCACAAAGTATGGTTCACATTCAATACAATATGGGAACCACAAATGCAACACATTTGAGTAGTTTCAATAGCCAAAATCCTGGAGTACACATGATCCCTTATCAACTCTTTGGTTCAAATCCACCAATTCTTGATGATGTTCTTGTTAAAGGTTTTCAATTGGATAAGAAAGTGATTGAACATCTTCGAGCTCAGTTCTCCTAGAGTTGGATTCACTGCAAATTTAATGAGACAAGTTCTTCTTAGTTCATATTTGTTATTGTAATTTTTTTCAGTAACTTAATGATGTTCTTTTGAAAGTTTTGTTTTATAATATGACATCTTGTCACACACCTAAAAAAGTAAGTGGACTGAATGTGAGGATTAATTCATATTCATATTCATGTCACATATGGTACATTAAGGGAGAAACGCTACTTATGTAAGCTTTCTCTACTAAATGGGATCGAATATGAGAACTTGTTAAGGGTGGAGAGATCTTATCGATGTCACCACAGTCCTCCTCGGTGATAGTAAAATTGAAGAAACTAACAATTAGCCACGTTTGTACCATTACTTAAAACAAACCAGAATTCCAAATCTTTTCAAACTTTAGCTACCTAAATATTGAAAATAAGAATGAGGACGTGAAACTCAGACTTAAAAAGAAAAATTAGAGAAATCAATTCCGTTACTCGACAATAAGCATAATCGCTAAATCACATACCACTATCTCTTTTGATGAAACCGTTCTCACATTCACTACTCGATCTATATCCCAAATAAACCTGACCCTATTGTTTGTTCTCGACTCAATAACTCTTGTCAGCCAAATAACTACTTGTGTAACTTTGATAACCACATTGGACTAGACTTTGTTCATAACAATGCTACAACTTTTCTTTTAAGGTCATAACATCAACCTCATTATTATATATACAAACATACATAAGTTTAGTCATATATGCTAATTTGAGACATACATATCTTGAGTTTTTTTTTTCAATTTCACAATTGCTATATCAAAAGTGACTAAACTTGCAAATTTCATAAATTTCGATTATAGCCTTTTAGTAGGAATCCCAAGTCAACTTCATGTGCTTACAATTTACATATATCTAAATTGGCTAAACTACAAACTTCGTAAAATTTGACTACGCCTTAAATAGGGATCGCAAAGGGCCCTCTTTTAAAATTTGTTCCCCTATAGAAAAACCCGAAGTGACAGTATCGTCTTCATTGCTAAAACCCTAAAAACCCTAATTGCGGCAGAAGCTTCAGAGAAAATTCACAGTACACAACAATGGAGAACAATCAATTGTTAAAAATTTCAGAAATAGAAGGAAGAGGAAGAGGAATTGTTGCTACTCAACCCCTAAAACCTGGGCAAATCATCCTCAAAGACTCTCCTCTCCTTCTTTACTCTGCTTCTGTGAAGAACAGCACTTTTTGCTCAAATTGCTTCAGGGTAATCCTACAATCTCCAATTCCTTGCTCATGGTGCACTTCTTCATTCTTCTGTACCTCTAATTGTCAGTCTATAGCTTTATCCTCTTCTCATGCTCCTTGGGTTTGCCAATCCTTAACTCACTTAAGAAACACCTTTTCTTCTCATAATAATTTGAATGTAGATCAACAAATTCAAGCTTTTTTTCTTATCTCAGCTTATAATTTAGCAGTGATTTCTCCTTCTTCGTTTCGTGTGCTGTTAAACCTTCAAGGGGATTCGTCATTTGTGTCGGAAAGTGATGTTCTTTTGCTTCATTCTCTCGTTGCTACGTTCCCGTCGTTGAATCTTGGTGAATTTGGGTTCTCTAAAGAGCTTACTGCGGCTCTTTTGGCTAAGGATAAGGTGAATGCATTTGGGTTGATGGAACCTTTTGAGGCTGATAGAGAAAGGGGTGTTAGGGCTTATGGGATTTATCCGATGGCGTCGTTTTTCAATCATGATTGTCTTCCGAATGCGTGTAGGTTTGAGTATGTTGATACGGATGTTAATAGCAGGAGTAATACTGACATTGTTGTTAGGGTGATTCATGATGTTCCTGAGGGGAGGGAGATTTGTTTGAGTTATTTCCCTGTGAATTTTAAGTATTCGGAAAGGCAGCAAAGGTTGAAGGAGGATTATGGTTTTACTTGCAATTGTGATCGGTGTGTGGTTGAGGCTAATTGGTCTGATGGTGAGGATGATGCTATGGATAAGGAGGGTGAGGAAAATGAAGAGGAAGAGGAAGAGGATGAAGAGATGGAGGAAGACGTGGATGATGAAGTAAATGTAAATGGCGAGGTGGAGGAGAGGGCTCAAGATTTTCCTCATGCGTATTTCTTCCTTAGATACATGTGTAATCGAGAGAATTGCTGGGGTACATTGGCTCCGTTGCCTCCTGATGCATCTCTATCCTCAGTTATGGAATGCAATGTTTGTGGTAATTTGAGCAAATCTGATGAGCTATAAGGTTTGCGCTGGGGACTATTGAAGTATGTCACATTTCCATTTAAGCTAGTTTGTTTCTTGGCAATTTGCTCTTGCGTGTTTGTCGTGCTTAGATTTTATGAGCTTAGTTTACTAGAACTTCTTGTCCCTCTGTATTTGGCAGTTCACCTTGGTTTTCCTTTTTGTTAGCTTGTGATCAAGGGCTAAAGTATTGATTTGTGAACCCCTCAATTTTCATGTATACAATCTATAAAACAACCTTGTCTCCATTGAGGCTGGCTATGAATACTTTATACCATTTCTGTTTAACTTGGAAGATAAGCTGCAAGAGGATTTCAACAAGCCCAATCCCTCAAGTTATGAGTATCAATTATTGAAGTGTTAATTTTATGATAGAATTTATTATACAAATTGGATACTTGTATCTATGATTCGGATGAAAAGTTTTATCATCGTTGAGCCATCACCAATAAACATGATGGTCGATGGATCACATTAAAGGGGGAGATTTTATACCCGAGTATATCTATTGACCATTTTTTCTAGCATTTAACCCCTTAATTATTCCATCAGTTTTTTGTTTACTCTGTTTATAGCCCAATATTGATTATCCCTTAGGAAAAGAGACTCAAATCCAATTTGCAGTATTAGCGTTCACTCTGTTTGTAGCCCAATATTGATTATCCCCTCAATATTGAGATGTGTCCTTTGCAAGGTATCAAGTTAAAGGAAGATTAATTTTTTTCTTTTGATGAAGTAAATGTTCCATTGAAGGCATCAAGAAGATGCAAATTAGTTACAAAAGTAGAAGCACAAACAGTTGGTCTGCTGGCTCTAGTACAATTATGCTAAAACTAAGTAGCCAACAAAATTTAAAAAACTATCCAGGGAATCTACATAGGACAAATTGACCCAACTGTACAGACACATAAGGCATTCCACTTTGAGAGAATGTAAAGTAGTTGATAGACCTTCAAAACATCTTGTGTTCCTTTCCCTCCAAATACTCCAAAAAATTGCTGCAGGTATCATCTTCCAAGTCTGTTTGATGGTGCTGTCAACTTTCCAGCAACACCAACTCTCATAAGCTTCTTTGATTCTTAGCGTCTTCGGTAACTCAGGATTAGCAGTAGTAGTATTGATGTGGTATCTTAGAAATTAGGTTTTGATAGTTTTTGTAATATAATAGAAAAATTTAAGCCTAATTACTTGAGAGTGCAAAGGGCTAAAGACGATTTATGACCTATGTTGTCTCATAATTCAGTCTATATTGAATGTCAGGCTAGTTTTTTATGAAGTTCCACATTTGATTCATACTAAGATGAGAACATTCATTTGTAGGAGAAGTAACAATCTAGTAAACAAAATTAGGACTACATGCTTAAGTTAATAATTAATTTCTCAATTCAAACTCCAAAATTATATGCGAAATGAATCTCTTGAATAACCTGAGTCTACAAGGTTGAAGTTAAAGGGGTATGATCTCATCCATGACACGGTATACAGCAGATGCTCACATCAGATAATTGTTTTCTGTGGATGTTACATCTGAACAACCCAGGACAGCTGTACTTACATTGCTGAAAATAATGGTTGGTTACTTCTAATTCTGTACAATCAAGAACTAAATGAATTGTCAATCATTATTTTTTTAGAATATTTACATATATATATAGCACCCTCTCATTTACAAATCAGTCAGATTCTTCTGCTCTTTAGTATTATTTAAGAAGTTAGTCAATGGGTGCCTAGAATTCCATCTCTATGAAATTATTAAATCCATTAGGTAAGTAAGCAGATCTAATTAATAAACCATTTCTTTGACTACTGATTATATTAAAGGTTACTTCTTTGGATTGAAATCTGCATTTAGAAATGAGAACACCTGGACTATTTTTTGGATAGACAGAAAACAAGTATTAAATATAATTTAAAACGGAAACAAAGATATGAAAAACGACTAAATTGGAGTATAAGTATTCACACCTTTCTGGTTGTTTAAAACAATCATAACAAGCCCAAAGCAAACAAACTTGTTTCTAGAAAAAAGTTTGTTTGTTTTGCTAAGAAACCAAACTTTGCTATATCAATGAGGATGTGCTGGTTCATAACAACTTTACCCATCATTGCTTTCTTTCTTTCCCCTGCTTATGCTTATGATCTCAACCCTCTGCAAGATCTATGTGTTGCAGTTAACGACTCTAAAGCTTCGGGTAAATCATCCTTCTATAGTTGTTGTATGCTGTATAATTTCTGTCGTCTGTTAGCTCTTAATATATGAATTATATGCTTAGCTCCAAGCTTGCAAAAGCGGATGATTTCTTTGCTTATGCACATTAACAAAGAGTGTTTAAACCCTTTACCGGCATTAGTTAATTGTCATTAGATCCCATGTCGCTATAAGCTTTAGCGGCATATACTCAGAGTGTTAAGATGTAATTGTCACTAAAAAAACATATTTAGCGGCAATTAAGTTATTGCCGTTAATTAATTGTTGAGTAAGATCATTTTTGGTGTAGTGAATCCACAACATATGCTCACATCAGGTAGTTGTTTATTGACGTTGTTACATCTGAACAACTAGTACAGCTCTACCTACATTCCTGAAAGCATAAGATAGTTGTTTATTGAGGATGTTAAATCTGAACAACCATGAAAGCTCCACTTACATCCCTGAAAAGAATGGTTGGTTACTTCTGATTCTGTGTAATCAAGAAATAAATAGACCTTCAATCTCTACTTTTCAAGGCAAGTTCTTCTCTTTATTCAACCCATTTAGGTAATGAAAGCTGATCTAATTAATGAACGACTTTTTGACTACTGATTATATTAAAGGTCACTTCTTTGGACTTAAATCTACATTTAGAAATGGGAAAATACCTACACTATCTTTTTGGATCAGATTATAAATAGTCCCACCTTTCTGGTTGTTTGAAGAATATCATAACAAGTCCATAGTAAAACAAACTTCTTTCCAGAAAAAGTTCGGTCTTTCGCTAAGAAACAAACTTTGCTATAACAATGAGGATGTGCTGGTTCATAACAACTTTAGCCATCATTGCTTTCTTTCTTTCCCCTGCTTATGCTTATGATCTCAACCCTCTACAAGATCTATGTGTTGCAGTTAACGACTCTAAGGCTTCGGGTGAATCATCTTTATATAGTTTTTGTTTGCGAACAAGGCATAATTGTTATCTGTTGTATTAATATTTGAATAATATGCTTAGCCAGTAACGGATCCACATAACAACTTGTGGGTTCACCGGTTAGCTTTTGTTTAGACTATGTATATATATTAAGATATTTACTGAATATCTATAAATATTTGATTGTGAATCTGAACTTATTGTAGGAACTCATTAACTTTTATTTGACTTGTGCAGTTTTAGTGAATGGAAAGATTTGCAAAGACCCGAAGCTTGCAAAAGCGGATGATTTCTTTGCTTCAGGTCTTAATGTTAGGGGAAATGCAGTGCCTCAGTTAGGCTTTGCTGTAAATATTGTGGATGTAAACAAGATGCCTGGACTCAACACTCTTGGTATTTCTATAGTTCGTGCTGACTTGGAACCACAGGGTCTCTCTCCACTTCACACACACCCTCGAGCTACTGAGCTTATAACTATCCTAGAGGGTACTATCTATGCAGGATTTCTTGCCCCTGATGCTACAAACATCTTTAAGAGTCGTCTCTTCTCTAAAATCATGAATCCTGGTGATGTGTTTGTGATCCCACAGGGGCTTATTCACTTCCAGTATAACGTTGGACACAAAAATGCTACTCTGCTTGCTTCTTTCAACAGTCAAAATCCTGGAGTCGTCATGATTCCTAGTACAATCTTTGCTTCAGATCCACCTATTCTGGACGATGTTCTTGCTAAAGGCTTCCGGCTTGATAAGAAAGTGATTAATGAACTTCGAAAGAAATTCTCCTAGATTATGACATTACAAATATGATTGTGTGTTTACTGAAAGTTGTTTGGAGCGCGATGCTCATCACCTAGCGATTTGTGAAAGCGTTGGAATAATACGTTATTCTCTAATTGTATGTATTTTTTCCAGTATTTGGAGTGAACTTGTTCATTTATGGAAGCTGACATTTCCCCTAATTCTTACCATCATGTTGTTAATTTTATGAAAAGCGAAATTAAGATAAATTCGTAATGTAATTAGGGGTGGACATGATAAGGTAGATATTGAATTTACTATGTCTATACTTATGGGTGCTCATTTACATTCCGGTTTTAATTTCTCATTCCTGATTCAATGGATCAATGCGAGGGTACTCATCTCGTCTCTAAAATCTTGAATCCTGGCGTTGTGCTTGTGGTTCCTTGGGTGGGTGTATTCACTTTCAATATAACGTAAGACACAATGTTAGTGCAACATTATTCCACTATTTCAACAACTACATATCCAGTGAAATCTCACAAAGTAGGGGTCTGGAGAGGTATAGTGTACGTAGACCTTACCACTATCTTTTGTAGATAGAGAAGCTGTTTCCGAAAGATCATTAGTTCAAGTGCATCAAATACAAATAAAAAAAGAAGAAAACAATGAAAGAAAGCATAGCATATGGATGTATCTCTTCTTCTATGTAGCTTACATTATACAACCAAACTATTTCCCCAACTTCTTCCCCTTCCCAAGAGGGGGATGGGACACATAACTATCGGATTCAACTGAATTCAATATCTTCGACAAGGGATATAGGTATATGATGAGAAATTAAAAATATTATAACTTGAAACTTTTGATTAAAAATGAAAAGACAATTACCACAACCTTGGGTGGTAAAAGATCAAACTATAAATAGTGTTTCATCTCCAATAGTTTGACATAAATACAAAAAAGCCCAAAGATAAAAAACAATATTGTTTTGCAATGGAACCATCATATCAATGTGCTTTTTTCCTTTGCTTTTGAAGCTCCCGGATATTAAAATTATTTCCTCCATCTTAATTTATGTGGCATTGTTGAAATTAGAAGAGTCAATAAAAATTTTCTTTAAATCAAATTTTCTTTATATACCTTTAAATAATCAATTATTGTAAATTTATAGTTTTTTTCTTTTAGTAATTTTCAAATATATAAATTTCATTTTAAAAAAAAAAAAAAAAACTTAAAGCTTTTACAATCGAACTCACGATCAAAGTTCAAAAAATCTAAATCTCAAAATTCTAATTGTGTCACTTGCAGAGAATACTAAAAATTACTAGATATATATACAACAATATTGTTGTGGTTAAAAATTCTAACGCTTCTGATAAATTATCCATTTATAGTCAACAATTTTCTTAGAAAGTGACTATTAAAATGAAACGATGGAGTAATTATTAATAAATAATAAATTAGGACAACATGCTTTGATTAACAATTGATCAATCGTGGACTTCTCATTTTTCCAAACTTTTCTGAGAAATGTACCAATTGACTAACCTTTGATTGTTTGTTAAGGTATTTAATTTCGACTGATGATTTATATCAAATCAATGAAATTAATATAAAGTGACGATACATCACTTAACTATGACGTGATATATCTGTATATGACAGACACATATTTTATATTCATTGATTGGTGTAAACGTTCGATACATAAATTCTTACCTTTAATTTCTATAAATTTACACACTTTTTGAATGTGTAAATTTACCATGCATAAGCGTAGAGTTGTGAATAAGTTGACCGTAGACTATTGACTCTGATTAGAGTAAAAATTAAATCACAAGATTCTTGATTAATTGTTACTACTTAAACTTGACCCTGCATTATAAAATGAGAAAATTACCTTGACTTTCATTTTTAATAAATGACTAAGATGGGCAAAAGGGATATTAAAACTTATCAGATCGAACTATAAGTGGGTGTTTAGTCATAAAAATTAAATACTTTTATTTTATTTTAATTAATTTTTTTTATGTGGAATTAGAATTAGAGTTGTATTTAATCATATTTTTTGCAACGAATATTTAGAAATAGGCTTAGTGACAAACTTATAAAAGGAAAACAAAATGCAGCTCGCACAATACATCGATAATTCCAATCATATGAAAGGATGGGTTAAGTGGAGTTTGAAGCAATCGTAGACAAGAGTGACAAAGTTTTTATAAGAGACCTTTTTTTTGTCCAAACAAAAAATGATCTTATCATTTCAGAATCCACAATTCACTATAGATGTATATATATATCTGATCTATACAAATTTCTGTCATTTTGCTATTCAATTTAAAAATATGCTTAGTGAAAACCTCTCAATTATCATCGTATGGCCTATTTTTCTCCTCAGTAGCTAGCATCTAGTGTGGTTAACACCAAAATCCTTGGCCTATGATAAAAAATAGGTGGTTCTACTGATCGGTTATATCATACAGATCCGAATTAAATATCTAATTAAACACTAACTTTCAAATAAAGTGAACAAGAATTCAAAAAGGGTAAAAAATTCTCTCATAGCCAAATTAGTCCTAACTCCTAAATAGTCGGACCTTAATACAAATATCAAACACGGACTAAAACTTAAAAAAAGTTCACCAGACATGTGGAGAGAGTAATTGTGAATAAATTGACTATTGACTTTGACCAGAGGGAAAAAAGATAATGAGATTAATTAATGGTTACCACTTGAACTTAAACTTGCATTTTAAAAATGAGAAAATTACTAGACTTTGCTTAAGATAAATGACTAACACAACTATAAATAGTACTAGATATCTCTCTTGCAAAAAATAAAAAAGTATAACAAGCCAAATAATTAAGCAAAATAAACCTGTTACCAAATTTAATATAATTAGACTTTAATTTGTTACAACAATGAGCATGATAATAACAATTTTAGCCATTGCTACTTTGTTTTCATCCCAATTAGCTTATGCCTATGATGTCAACCCTCTACAAGACATATGTGTTGCAGTTCAAGACTTCAACACTTCTGGTAAATCATCCTTTTATAGTCATCACAACTTTTTAAGTAACTTTTTTTTGACAAGTTACATATTTGATCGGTCGACCAACTCATATATATATAAATTAGATGTATATTTTACGTACGTTATGTATTTATCAGCTATTATTTTGTTTGACAGCTATACAATACATAAAATATCTTCTTCTTTTTTTGTAATTGAGAAATTCTTTAGGTCTAGTGGTGCTTAGTTCGAAAGTTGATGGATAATGTGCCTATACATCTACACTTTGAAATTTTTTTCACCAATTGTTCCTTTTTAGGACATTTGTTTAATAAATCATGACCATCGTTTTATTTTACTTGCAACCTATAGACCTCTTAAACGACAAGCTAATTTTTTAAAAAAACAAATTGAAAGGCTATTTTTTTTGTACATATTGTTATTATAAATGTTAGACAACAGTCTAATGTTTCATCTATAAAATTAAAAAATATATGAGAAAAACATTAGACCCAAATCTAATATTGTTCGAAAGAATAATTTTCTGAGAGTGATATTTTGCTCAATTTTTAATAACAGGAATAAAATCTAAGTGGGACAATATCCACTCAAGTACTAAGCTTTTAACTTATAACAGGTTTGAACCCATGATGTGCAACGTAATTCTCACATCACGCGCTAAACTCTTACCACTGGACAAAAGCCCTTGGACTTATAACTTATTTTCTTTCTTTTCCTTATTTTATACCATATGTTGTATAATTTGAATTTATGTAATATGTTAATAATATGGTAACTTTATTTTACTTCACTTGTGTGCAGTTTTTGTGAATGGGAAGTTTTGCAAAGACCCAAACCTTGCAAAAGTAGATGATTTTTTTACTTCAGGACTTAATGAAAGTGGAAAAGTAGTGAGGCAAATGTATGGTTATTCTGTGCATATTGTTGATGTAAACAATATGCCAGGACTCAACACTTTAGGCATTTCTATAATTCGTGCTGATTTCGAACCAAAGGGTCTTATCCCACTTCACACGCACTCTCGAGCTACTGAGCTGATAACTATCTTGGAGGGTACACTTTATGCGGGATTTCTTGTACCTTATGAAAATAACTTCTTTAAGAGTCATCTCTTCTCTAAAATCTTGAATCCTGGTGATGTGTTTGTGATTCCACAAGGGCTTATTCACTTCCAGTATAATGTTGGACGTACAAATGCTACTATACTTGCTACTTACAACAGTCAAAATCCTGGATTCACCATGATTCCTAATATAATCTTTGCTTCTGATCCACCTATTATCGATGATGCTCTTGCCAAAGGTTTCCAGCTTGATAAGAAAGTGATTAAACAACTTCGAAAGAAATTTGCCTAGGTTTTGTTCTAGAATTATAATTATGTACTAAATAAATTATCCTAGGTTATATGTCACTACAAATGTTGTTGTATGTTGAATAAATTCACCTATGATGATCACTTGTTTGTTGTATGTTTCTAATTGTTTATGTTTCCATCATGTAATTTAGGTCTTTTATAATATAGATTCTTGCAAATGTAATAAAAATAAGTAATTATATCCTATGATGTGATATTTAGTAGCTTCACTACTTTAAATCAAATGGTCAAATATGTTATCAAACTTTGAGAAAAGACTTATTTATCATGTCATCTGTTAAAAGTTTGGCTCATCTATGTCATTTTTGTTTGAGAAAAGGTTCATCCATGCCATTATTTGTTAGCTGAAAAAATTTTCGATTTTGCAAAACTATTTTTTACACGTGGTCAAATATGATTCGGCTACGTCGTTAATTAAATTATTTTTTGAAAGGGAAAAAGCTTAAATATGCTATCGAACTTTGAGAGAAGACTCATCTATGTCATCCGTTAAAAGTTTTGTTCATCTATGCCATTCCAGTTAACAAATGATGGCATGAATTAGCCTTTTCTCAAATAGAAATGACGTAGATGAACCAAACTTTTAAAAAATGACATAGATGAACCTTTTTTCAAACGGAAATGACATATGAGCCTTTTGTCACGATCCAAAACGAGTCGTGAGTGGCACCCACACTTAACCTCCTAAGTGGACGAGCCAAGAAATCCAAACCCCAACATATATTAATAATTCAACCACGAACAACAATAAAGTGTGAAAGTTCAAAACTTGTTAAATGTAACCAATCAAATCAACCTCTAAAGTCTATTACCCATTATCCCCAAAACCTGAAAGTCATCACATCAAGGACATCTGTTCTTAAAATACCAAGTCTAAGAGTATTAAATACACCAAAATAAGTAAATAAGATGGTCCATGTCCAAAATTTAAGGACATCATACCATGACTGAGAGAATTCAGCACGAGCTAAAATGAATAGCTCACCCTGAAATCTGATGTGCTAGAGATCGGCTAGAGCTGAGGGCGAGTCGAAGTCACTGATACACTCGCTATACTTCACAAAAAGAAAACAAAGAAAAACACACGTAGGGCTCAGTACATGTGTACTGAGTAAATATCATCGGCCAACCCAAAATAGAAACTAATATGTAATGAATAATAGTATAAAATCAACTATGACACTTAGCAGGTGGCAAACAACAAACACATGAACCAGTATCAACAACACTAAAGTAAGTACGTAATCAATCAACAATATCAAGATCACACATGAGGACTCATGCCTCCAAACCAAACTAATTTGGGAATTAAGTTCTTTGAGATTGAGTACATTAAGTTAATTCAATATCTTTTTCCTTTAATGTTACCGTATCAGAACGTGACACTCCGATCCAATAATACCGTGTCAGAACGTGACACTCCGATCCAATTATATCGTATCGGAACGTAACACTCTGATCCAATAATATCATTAATTTATCATTTATTATCACCACTTTTCAATTCATTAACAATATTTCATCAAGCCTTCTTTATTCAAGGCATCACTTCGATAGAGAGGGTTCAAGATTATAAATTCCACGGTCTCAGGATTTTAGACCAATCACAAACCACACAACCAAGCTACACAATCACACAATCAAGTACATAGAGAACTTCACAATATCATTTAATGCATATCAATCACTATTAAGAGTCTATCTATCAAATAGAATAAACCATAACCTACCTCCACCGAAGAACCGAAGTGAAACAAGCTACTTCTCCAATACTTTTCCCTTCCTCAATGCCTCCGAACCTTTCCAATCTATCAAGTATATATGTATAATTTGTAAGTTAACGAGTTTATAAACACTCATATTATTCTATGTCTAGCCTAGCTAGACCCAAAAACTTACCTAATTCTTTAATAAATTTCCTAAAGTTCAAACCTAAGGGTAAGTCTTAATTCCTCCAATTAGCATAACTTTTAACGATATTTGAATAATATAATATACCTAATATTTAATTACCTATCTCAATATATTATATTATGACAATAAAATAATATTAATTAAAAATGGAAGCTAATTGGTGATGAACCAGTGGCGAGAACCATGCTAACTCTTAAGACCTATGCCATAAGTAATAACCTGACCTATTCAATTGTATAAACTACACTTCACTGGAGTATGTTGCCAACTTCAATCTATTACTATATGATGGTAATAACTAACTCAATTGTCAATCATTAATTGGTTATTAAGAAGTCGTACAATAATGCCAACAACTCACATGCACGTTTTCCATACAATTTTTAATACATCAACACTAACAAAAACAACCAACCAATATTTATCTAATCACTGTAGTATCCATTCTTCTCAAATACGTAACAATTTCCTACATCACATATTATAATCATTAACTTTCAATTCTTGACCATAATTATTCTTCAATTATGTTACTGTCATTACCCAGACAAACCCACAACAATTTATCTCCACCATTTTCATATACACAAGTTGTCATATCGTCCTTCTAATTCATTATCCAATTACATCCATATATAATTAATACAGCAACCTAACCTTTCAAACATTATTTGTTTTATCTTACCCTCAATTTGACCAATCAACTTTGCACCTTTCAATTCTTTAATCTTTTTCCACCATTCATCATACAGACCCACTAACGATAATTAACCAATAATATACAATTAGTGTTGACACCCAATTTTGGACCTTCACAATATATATTAATTATCGAGCTTCTTAAATTTCAAACGATTTAAAATATTGGACTTTATAAAATCCGAAACATTTTTCAAGTAATTTTGTCATTTTATAATAATAATTATTTTTAAAAATAAAATAAAATAATATATATATTTTATATAATTTTGTATATAATTAGTGTATTTTATAAACATTTCAAAAATCGTCTCAAAAAGATTTTAATTTTAGTAAGTATTTTATTAAATTAGTTCAGTTTAAATTATGGTTATAATTTCGAATCATTAGTTTACCATTAAGTTCATTATTTTATTTCGTTAAGATTAAGAAACTCGTTAGTTAATTATATTAATTCGTCCTATTTAATTACTAGCCGAATTCACCAAATGAATTCAATTTAGCTACATCCTTTATTTGATCGGATAAGTTATCAATTTATTTGCCTATTCTTTAATTACAAATCTAGACACTCTTTAAACCTCACCTTCAACCCAGCTTGAGGCCAAACTTGGACCGTATTTCACTCTTATCAGCAGCCCACCTTTTTCCAACAAAAGACAAACCCAACACCTAAGTTCCATAATTCCCAGCCCATCCCAATTATCTCCAGCACATGGAAATCAACCCAGCAGCCCAAACTTCCTTAATTCTAATTCCTCCAAACAGCAGCAAACATACGCATACAACAAAAGAACGACCCTGTACATCGTTCTTCTTCTTCACGATGCGAGAAACCCAGAAAATCAGTAAACCCAGCGATTCCAGCAGCCTAGAAACGCACCAGCAGTCCAGCAAGCAGTCCGCGCGTCCCTCTCCGTCTTATGATTTGTGCAGAGAAAAGCAACCACGCGTCTGTCCTTATTTCCTCTTCCGGAATGGGACGAAAATTCAGGGAAAAGGTGTTTATCCCAAATGGTGAAAGATTTGGGGGATTTGAATTTCAAATTTGTCCTTGTTTGTCCTGAATTTTCATCCATTTCCCCCCCAAAAGCGAACCCTATTTCCCCTTTATATATTTTCTTGTTGTTCACTGTGAATGGGATTTTTTTTTTTGGAAGAGATTTTAGTTGGGAAAAATTAGAGTCACGAAAGGGGGATTTGGTTTTTTGGACTGAAAAAGAAATACAGGAAATAGCTATTAAAATATCCGGAAATACATTTAAGAAAAAGGGAGGTAATTAGTTCCAGTCGAAGTATCACTCTCCTTTTTTTGCTTGTCATCATCCTTTCAAGTTTGGGATTCTGTCTGGATTTCTTGTTCATTGATTCACGTTCGAGTTCTGTGGTGGAAGAGCTCATTCTTGCTCGTTTGTTCTCCGTTCGCTGCCCGAAAAGAGGTAATGCCTTCCTCGGTTGTGTTGATTTCTAGTACCTCCATGTGTTCTGTCAATAATTTGTTCTTCGCTTTGGTGTGTATTCTGTTTGTGTGTGAGCTTTATGTTAATCCCCGTATGTTGAAATCTGGTCAATGAGTATCATCTGTGGATAAATCCCTTTTTTTTGGAGTTAGATTAGCGTTATTTGTGAGCATGTCTGATCTCTCCTTGCTTGACCATGAACTCTTTACGGCTCATTTCTCTCGTGTTGTATTCTCTCATTTCGATTTTAGCTGAGTGAAAAAATAATAATAATAGATTTTTCCTAGTTGTCTGTAGTTATGTGTTTCGAGTTAGTGTTTGTTGTTTGACGTTGTATTGTTTGTTCTTCCTCCCCAAGTTAGATGAAACAAGTCAAGACGTCGATATTTTGAGCTCACTTGGTGTCTTATATTCGATATTTCGAAGCTGTAGCTGATTGTCTCAGTCGTGTTAATTCTCATTCATACTCTGTCCACTCGAAATTTATCCTATATGTTATAAATGGGGTCAAGTTTCATATTTGGTCTAATTTATAAAAAAAAAAATTAAAAAAAAAAAAAGGCCTCTCCATGATATAGTAGTGTTCTGTCCCTATGTGTGTGTATTAATCTTGAGTTGCTTCCTCTTTCTCCTCTTCCAATAGTTGTTGTTCATAAAGTCTCATTTTAGAGAGATTATGATTCATAGTTTGGACCTCAAATTCTCTTATGACGAACTGTACTCTCTTTACGAGTAGTTACAGTTAGCCTAAAACCCACCTCCTATGTTTCGCAAGTTCGGTAGTCTAGTTGTCGGTCCGATCTCACTGGCTTATTCTTTTTCTAGTTCTCCATAGCTTGTTTGATCAGATGGCCAATTGCGATTTATTCATGTTTATTCGGTGCCAATGACCATTGAAATTGTAGTCACTACTCTTCATTGTTTTTGTTTAGCTCAAAGGTTGTGTCTTTTTCTATTCTTTGGATTGTAGTTTAGAGCTTAACCATGACTTTATTGCTTTACTGCTTGTCCTCTTCAGTTAATTATCAATTTGTTAATGAAATAGTAGATTTAAGGAAGGAGTGTCAGGATCATTCATTTGTTTTAAATGCTCAAATATGTTTAAAACTGCCTGCCAACTTGATTTGTTTAAAATATTCATATAGTTGTCTGTGCATCCTTATTATCTTTATTTCTAAGATTGCCGCATGTTTTGAGTGTTGCTTTTATCTGTTATGTGTGCTCTCGCATGAAATTAATGGTATTAATTGCTTTTTCTTATCTAATTTTATTTATTTATTTTCTTTAGCTTAAGGTGTTGAGTTGTAATTTCCTTCGATACATTTATTATTTTGGGATTGGTTAATCGTCATTAGGCTATGGTTTGGAGATTTTCTGACCCACACCAAAAATGGGCTAGCCCGGCCTGACCCGTAAAATTTCAAAGCCTGTATGGGTTAGCCCGGTGGGATGGACAACTCTAGTTAAATAATGTCTTAATTATATTTCATATACAAGCTACTACATACTATTACA
>JAJOOR010003504.1:0-46080 GCA_036250505.1 Solanum acaule
ATTAAACAGTGGTAAATTTATAGAATTCGAGTTATATTAGGTGTTAATCTTGGTTTTGATTATATTTGCAATCCTACAATTCATAATACCATAATCTATAAACCATACGAAATGCTCGTTTTAACAATTATACAAATAACATTAGTGCCATGAATGATTCATCAAAATCAATTTACAAATAATAAAATTTTCATGATTAACCACAACAAAAAAGCCTTAAAAAGAGATTTTTCAGCCACTGAAACATTTGTTTTTTTTTTTTGAAAAATTAAACTATATAATCTTATAAAAATAAATCAGAAGTAATTAAAAAAAAACGATACATACCGGTGGCATTTCATATTTGTCGTGCTGAATTAAAACGGACACGTTCTTGCTTTCAACCATTGAAACGACCTTAAACATGAGATAGAGACTTTGTTTTTTGTTACAATACGTTGTTTTGAGATATGAGAGAGAAATATTAAGTAATGAATATTTGTGGAAGGTAACTGAATTGGAGTAAATTAAGGAATTAATATCTTATTTAATATTGAATGATGCGTTGCTTCTTCTTTTTTTTACCCTTTTTTTTATTTTTTTATTTTGTTTTATTTTGTAAAGATTCTATTGCTATGTTGGTGTAAAGTCAAACTATTGTTATATAGAGGTTATTTAGGTGCTTAAATTGTATATTTAAGTTTTTTACCCTATAGAGAATAGGAAATTAAACTAAAAAAAAAACATTTGAATTGTCCGGAATTAAAATTATTTGGAATTAAATTTGAGATTGAAGCATTATTTTTACCGTCACTATTATTTGTAGGGAAAAAGGTCTCAAATATATCCGAACTTTGATCAAAATTGCTGTAACAATACCGAACTTTGGAAATGACCTTTTACCCCCTACACTATTTAATAGTGTATTTTAAAGGTATATATGTGTCCACGTGGACATGTTACTATTTACAATGATGCAATATTTATTATGTCCATGTGGGCACATATGTACCTTTAAAATACACTATTAAATAGTGCAGGGGGATAAAAAGTCCTCCATGAAGTTTGGTATAGTAACAGCAATTTCGGCCAAAATTGAAGTATTTTTCATACCCTTTTCCCTTATTTGTACGGTCACTTTCGGCTAAACTTTTAAATCATTTGCTTATAGATTAGGGCAGGGTATCAGTTGATTCAAAAGTGTTATTAGTTATCAATTGTAGATATGCTAAATTCATATTGATTAGTCGATTATTGATCGCTATAAATTTGATTATCAAATTAACAATTAAAAATACACATAAATAATTTTTCTCATTAAAAATCACTTATAAACAACGTGACAAACTGACAAACGAAATCTAATAAATACTTCAGAAATCATCAAGTAATTCACATCTAAAAACCACATATTTACAAATTAAAAAAAAAAAAAAACAAGCATATAACATTTGATATCAAAGGAACCAACTGATTTACATTATTTGCATATCATGAATAACAAAACTAACCTACAAGATTTTTTATCAGCTTTTAGACAAAACAATACTAATAATTAAAGAAAAAGGCAATAAAGTTTTTTATAAAAATTAATCAAATACGTGTAGAGCTCCTACCTTTTCTACAACAGACAGAAACAAGATAAAAGATACACAAGTAATAGATGATTTAAGATAGGATAGACCATATTATATAATATTATATACTACACAATAATTAATTAAATCAAGGTCACTGTTCATTGGGGTCCCAAATCCTATGGTCATTGTTCACTGGGGTCCTAACATATTTGTGGTAGGTGAAATTGTCACGTTTAACTATTAGCTAGCGTTTGATCATAAGATATAGGATCTCAATTTTAAATTTTTAATCTAAAATATTTGTGTATGAAATTTGCATAAAATATAATTTCGAAATCTCAAATATTCAAATCAGTAGAATTTCAGGTTTCTAAAAATATAAAACTTGACGCATGAATTTATATATTTTTTTAAAAGACTTACCATCAAATCTTTTCACATGTTTGATGTGAAAAGATTTTTTATATTATGTGGAAGAGTTATGTTAAAGAATAGCTAGTTACTACTATCGTTGACTACTGAATCACTATAAAATCGTGTGTATTTTAAAATCGTAATAACATGTGCAAGGATTATTTATAAGAGAAACATAAAAAATATGCAATGTCTTAGGATATTATTTATTACCTTATATATATAAATTTTGATCATTTGGTAAGATGATATAAGAATTAGAAACGTTTTAATAATTTTCACAAATTCTAAAAATAATTATATTAAAAAAAGAAACTAAAAAATTCAACTTGCATGTCAAATAAATTTCAATATCAAATCAACATGATTTTAAATCATACCACCAAATATGGTGGTAATCATGTGACCACCTAATTTGTAACATGTATGGTTCATTTTATGTCAATATTGAGTTTTGAATATCATATACTCTTGACTCTTCGACCCTTATATTAGTTGTTCACGTTTCATTTTACATATGTATCCTTTTATTTTATATTAGTTGTTCATGTTTCATTTTACACAATATTTAAAAAACTATGAATAAAATGACCAATTTTATTAATTAATCATTTATCCATATTAATAACATGAAAATAATTTATTAAAAAAATATGCTTTAATAGCATAAGACGTATAAATAAAATACCATTAAAATAAATACAAAGTAGTTAATAAACTTTTTAAAAAAATTGAAACTTCTATATTCATTTAGTTTTTCAAAGAATATTAATTGTAGCGATAATTTTTTTTAAAAAAAATAATTTATCTTGATTCAGTAAACAAACAAGTAATTAAAACATATATTTTTAATCAGCTGATCAACTAATACGAAACGAAACGGACGGTCCTATAAACAAATCAAAAGGCAACAAAAAAGAACCATCTTTTCTCATCTCATGCAAATAGAGACAAGAAAGATACTCATCTCACCTCCTATAAATACAAACAATTTTCTTTACAATTTTCAACAATAGTAAAAACCAATAACAAACAAAAAAAAAAAGAAAAGAAGAATGGAGAAAAAGGCTCATCCTTTACTTAGAGGAGGAAGAAGAGAAACAAAATATAGCCATGGATTTTCTTCATCAGAAATAGAAACTTTAACATCTATTTGTGAAACAATTCTTCCTCCTCTTCCTCTAAATTCACTTCAAGAAAATAACAAAAAAATTCAAAACTTCCATAAAGTTTCTGGCTCTCAATATCCAATTCCTGATGAGGTATGTAAACAAATAGTCTATCAGATTTATTGTACTGCTTAATTTTTTTAGCCGATATACATAAAAAAGAATTTTAAAAAAAGGATAAAAATCACATCTTTTACTTTTTTTTCCTTTTTGAGGTAAATTGAAGTAATTTATAGGTAGTGGAGTAAATCAGTTAGTTGATCATCTGAACTTTCACGTGTAATTCTCTCCTCCATTTTTCCTTCCTCTACCCCTACTATACTGCTTACTTTTTCTAGTTGATGTACACAAATTTCAAAAAAAATGGATGAAAAAGGCTCTTTTTCTTTTTTCCTTTTTGAGGTGAATTGAAGTATTTTATTGGTTAGAGTAATTAGTTAACAATCTAAACTTTCACGTGTAATTCTCTCTCCTGTTTTCTCTACCCTACTATATTGCTTACTTTTTCTAGTTGATATATCTGAGTAGATGGCTGTGTAGGTTAATTCTTTGAAAAAAGATTGATAAAAAACATTTCTTTTTTTTTTAGGTGAATTGAAGTAATTTAATAGTCGGAGTATCTGAGTAACTCAATTAGTTGACTATCTGAATTTTAATTTTATTGACGAGGATTGCCCTTTAAATTTTCTTTTAATTTTTTTTAGGTTGCTGAGATTGTGATGAAAAGGGCTTTTTTTGAAGCAAGAATGTTGGTGAGGGGTTTGTTAAGAATTCTATCAACAAGAATTGGGAGTTTGTTACTTTGTGGATTATTTTGTTTTGGAAAAAGTTGGCCTTATATTAACAAATTCTCTGATATTTCATTGGATAAAAGAGAAATTGTGATGCAAAAATGGTTCAACAACAGATTTTTCACTCCTGTTAGATTGGCATTTATGTTTGTCAAATTCTTGTGTCTATACATCTTCTTTACTCAGGTAATTCTCCTACTCGCTCGGTGTCTGATATTTGTATTAAAGTTTAATTAAATTTGCATCCATTTTGAAAAGTCTCATATTGAGTGTAAAATATTTTCTAACAAAGACAATTTCATACTTAACCTGAAACCTCTAATTAAGAATAAAAAAGTAATTATCACTCCACCACGACCGTATTGATTTTATAACTTTTTTTTAGTCTAAACATGACCCATAGTTTTTGCAGGGCTTTGTTGTCTTTTTCACCTTTTTTATTTTGTATTTTTATTGAGTCTAAACAAGGGCATGACACATGGTTTTTGCAGGGCTTTTTTGTTCTTTCCACCTTTTTTAAATATATTTTTATCTTGATATTTCAGTTATTGATTAATTCTAATTTTAGTCCTTGTAATATTTGAGAGAAAATGATTAAAATGGTCCTTGATGTATTGGGGTTACTTTATTTTGATCCTTAATATATTTTAGGTGATTGAAATAGTCTTTCACGTATGACAAAATGTGTTCAATTTGTCTTTTACCTAACCTTAACAATTTATTCCCAAAAACTGTTAAATATAACTGTGGGGCCCACATATCCTACAAAATTCACTATTTTTACCATCTTTATTAGCTCAAAGAAAGAGTTTCAACCTTTTGATAATAATTATTTTGTAATTGTGTGGTTAGATGTTAGAGAAAATAGTGTTTTAGAATTCATGAAACTCTTTATTTGAGCTAATAAAGATGGTAAAAATGGTGGATTTTGTAAGATATGTGGGTCCCATAGTTATATTTAACAGTTTTTAGGGATAAATTGTTAAGTTTAGGGTAAAAGACTAAATTGATCACATTTTGTCATACATGAAGGACTATTTCAATCACCTAGAATATATTAAGGACCAAAATAAAGTAACCCCAATACATCAAGGACCATTGTGATCATTTTCTCTAATATTTGATAAAGTATATACTAAGCTTCGACTATTTTTAAAATGTGAATTTTTAATCCTTTTGCTGATGAATATTCATAAATTTCCAGAATTAATAACCATTCCACTGTTTAATTATCCATATTCTATGTTAAATTCGTATTGAAATTCTATATTTGAAGATAATGTACTTCTTAAAATAGTTCAAATATAACATTTTCTACCTAAAGGAATCAAAAGCATATATTTTAATTAATCAAAAGTTAGATGTGTTCGAGTCATTTATCATGAGGATCAAAATCAGAATTTACGAATAATTCAGAAATGTTATTCTCCCTTTTTTTTATATGGGGCAACATGCTAAGTTAAAAATCTCAAGGTACCTTATATTATTATGCTAAGTATTTTATCAAAATATCTTTCTTGATTTGGGAATTTACAAATGGCAATAATTTCGTTTTGCTCAATATTGCCAGCTTGACTTGAGTGTCCTTAAAGAATTGGTCACTAAGAAGTTTCATATTTTAATTATATCTGAAATTGTGCTAGCATCATGTTTTTAAAATTTTACTTAGTTTATTTTCAAAAGCTTCTTAAAATCCAACCTTTCTTGATAGTTTGAAAAAGATTTCACCTATCGCGTGTTTACATCAAATCAAATTAGTTTATTGTGATTAGCGATAAAAACCAAAGTGATATATTTAGTATTAATTAATGAAAGTTCAGGTGGCCAACCATGAGGTAAAGGGTATTAAATATGATATTTTAAAATTTGACAAAAAAAACTATTAATTTGATTTTGGGAAAATGATCCTTTTCATTACTAGCTAATCCCATTAGAACACATGATATGCAAAAAAGCCTTATATGGACAATTTGAACGTCAAAGCATGTGACTATTGAAGATGACTTATACTTTATTGATCACTGTTTATTTATTGAAAAATATCACTTTTAGTTATTTTTTTTAAAGAAGTTAGGTGGTTGAAAATGATAACTCATTTATTTGGAGTTTTTCATATAATAGGTAGCTTTTTATATGGACCAATTACTTCTTTCAATAGAATAGAAAAAAGGACACTTCATTGTTAATTTAGTCCCAAGATTTTAATGTACATCTTTTTTGTTACACTAAAAACAACATCAACAACTAGATTGCTTCTCTTTATTATGAGCTATGTTATTCGGACTTTTCAAATATACTGGGTGCGCATGTTAAATTCTTCAAAAACTATGTATTTTTGGAGGACTCAAAACGAATGCCGCAACATTTATGGAGGGCCCGAGTAACATAGAGTTTATGAGATATTCAGATATGATCAATAACTACAACATTCAGTTTTTGATGAGAATATCAAGTAATATATCCCTCCATACCAATATATGTGATGGTGTTTGCCTAGACATGAAGTTTTAGAATGAATAAAAGACTTTTGAAACTTTGGTTCAAAACAAGCCATAGATATAGAAATGTGTCGTTCTTTTTGAGTCTAACTAAGAAAAGAGAGTCATATAAATTGGGACGGAGGGAGCAGTTAGTAGATTTATTGGACCTATTATTTGTCTTGACTTGAACTAATTTGTGAGTGCTTTTGACCTATGTTGTTCGGATTCTTCAAAAATGCCAACGGGTGCATGTCAGATCCTCGAAAAGTAGTGATGTGACATAGACGTGGCAACATGTTTGAAGAGTCTGAGCAACATAGCCTTTGACATTACATTCAACAAATTTGCATATTTTGATCAAGGAAGTTAACAAACGAACCACAAAAACTAGCTAAAGTGCTAAATTGAGTGTCTTTTTTTTGCTATAGGTTGGTGAAGATTCAAAAAATCCAGCATGGGATGACATTGGTTATCAAGTAGACAATGAAGAGAACTCTTCAGAAACACCTGATGAGAGACCTCTTCAGAAGGGAATCATCGAAACTATATACGAGACAGAATCAAGCATTGTAAAATCCCTTGTCGAAAAAGGCCTAAAAGTCACAGAAGACACAAAAAACAACATGTACAAGGTTCAATGTGATGTTGTCATTGTTGGTTCAGGCTGTGGTGGAGGTGTTGCAGCAAGTGTTCTTGCAAGTTCTGGCCAGAAAGTCGTTGTTCTCGAGAAAGGAAACTACTTCACGAAATCAGACTATTCTTCCCTTGAAGGACCTTCACAGTCTCAAATGTATGAATCAGGAGGTATACTCGCAACTTTGGATGGTAAAGTTATGATCTTGGCAGGTTCAACAGTTGGTGGTGGCTCTGCTGTTAACTGGTCAGCTTGCATTAAGACCCCTGACTCCGTTATACAAGAATGGGGCAATGATAAAAGAATCTCCATGTTCAAAACCCCTGAGTATGTATCAGCTATGGACAAAGTTTGTGAACGAATCAACGTGACAGAGAAATGCACACAAGAAGGTCTACAGAATCAGATTCTCCAAAAAGGGTGTGAAAGACTCGGTCTTGAAGTTGAAGGCGTGGCAAGAAACTCATCCGAGGATCATTATTGTGGCTCGTGTTGTTACGGATGTAGAAGAGGTGAGAAGAAAGGAACTGATACAACTTGGCTAGTCGATGCTGTGGACTGTGGAGCAGTAATTATAACAGGCTGCAAAGCCGAGAGATTCATACTCGAAAAGAAAAA
The DNA here is from genome assembly GCA_036250505.1 of Solanum acaule. Lineage (NCBI taxonomy): Eukaryota > Viridiplantae > Streptophyta > Magnoliopsida > Solanales > Solanaceae > Solanum > Solanum acaule. The sequence continues at coordinate 7,666 of JAJOOR010003504.1, forward strand.
GTATGGGAAAACAAGAAGCAAGAAATGCTTAGGAGTGGTTTCAACTAGTATGAATAAGGATATCACAAAGAGTATATGTATTGAGGCAAAAGTGACCATTTCAGCTTGTGGTTCTCTTTTGACCCCTCCACTTATGATCTCTAGTGGATTGAAAAATCGAAACATTGGTCGAAATCTCCATCTTCATCCAGTTGTAATGGCGTGGGGGTACTTCCCCGAGTCCAACTCTGATCTCAAGGGAAAAATATACGAAGGAGGAATCATTACCTCAGTACACAAAGTGGGGAGTCATGATTCGAATGTAAGAGCTATTATAGAAGCTCCTGCTTTAGGACCGGGATCATTTGCTGCTTTATGTCCTTGGACATCTGGAGAGGACATAAAGAATAGATTACTCAAGTATGACAGAACAGCTCATTTATTTGCAATGGTTAAAGACATTGGATCGGGGGAAGTTAGGTCCGAAGGAAGAATTAGCTACACATTCAATGGGATGGACAAAGAAAGTTTGAAACTCGGGCTAAGACAAGCTTTAAGGATCTTGATAGCAGCAGGAGCTGCTGAGGTAGGCACTCAACGTAGCGATGGACAGAGAATCAAATGTAAAGGACAAAGTGAAAAAGCACGCGAGTCTTTTCTTGATACAGTCACAGCATCTGAGGGACCAAAGTCACTTGTAAAGAATTTCACAACTTATTGTTCTGCTCATCAAATGGGGAGCTGCAGGATGGGAATGAACGAAAAGGACAGTGCAGTCGATGAGAACGGGGAGAGTTGGGAAGCAGAAGGACTATTTGTTTGTGATGCTAGTGTTCTTCCAGGTGCTGTTGGTGTAAATCCAATGATCACTATACAGTCTACTGCATATTGCCTATCCAAGAAGATAGCAGAGATGATAAAAGACGGAAGGTTCTCAAGATAAGCCATACTCAGCTACTTATCCTCTTTATATATATATATATTGTATCCATACGAATTCGTAATGTCTAGTCCTTCTCTGATTGTTCATATGTTTGTAATTTTCATTTGAAGTTAACACTTTGTATGACTAGTATGGATAAAGAGGATATCAATAAACAAAATATTCATGTTTGATGTTTTGTCCCTTGCATCAGCTTATTCAACATTCTTCAGACGAATGTTAAATGGTGAAAAACACACCTGAAGTATCACTTTTTTGCGAGTTTCATACCTGAACTATTATGTGTTTGCTCACCAACTATTTATCAAAGCACACCTCAAAGTTAGTTCTGGCAATTATGTGTTTGCTCACCAACTATTTCACATGCCTTTTGGCGATTGTATTCAAACACTTGGTCTACTCAGCTTTGAGGTGTGTTTTGATAAATAGTTGGTGCTAGTTCAGGTAGGAAACACAGAACACTTGATACTTCATTTATGAAACTCGCAAAAATAGTGATACATCAGGTGTGTCTTTGACCTATGTTTCTTGGACTCTTAAAAAATGTCATCGGGTGTGCGTCGTATCCTTCAAAAGTAGTGTATTTTTGGAGGATCTGTCACGGGTCTGACAACTTTTTGGATAGTCCGAGCAACTTAGTTTTTGACCATTATCTCTTATTTTATTCCTACTTATAACACAGAAATGCAGTTGATAAATATATAACTGAATGTGGATAAAGGATCATAATAGAATTGAATTAAGTCACAAGAAGTGTTAATGACATACAATCATAATGTGGTAGAAGAACCAATTATTCTGGGAAATCAAGACTTCTTCTGATATTTATAAGATCTCAGAGATACATTTCTGATCACAATCGAGTTAAGAATGAGAAAAATATACAAACAGGCATGGAAATAACATTAGCTTAATGCAACTCTTCTTGGCAACACCTTGAGCCATAAGGCTCGAATCGTTGTTAAACGATCAATAAAATGATGGCGGATTCTCCACTCACACCATAAGCGATAAGTGCCTCCAACTTGCTGCTGCAGAAACTACTGTTTTCCGCTTATTCAGAAGCCTGTCTTTGTTATCCAAACATAGATCTAAAAGTTATTCTAGCCATCAGAGTCTGTCTCGCGGAATGGCAATGGAACTGCTTTCACTGCCCTGAACTTTCCGACATTGTTCAAGTGCTCATTCTCCAACCTAAACAATCACAAATAAACAGTAAGGAGTCTTGTATGTTTAGCACATAATGTCTTTGCTAGCCTGCTAGGGAATTAGTGTACCTGTAGAAGTTCCAGTGACCACGTCGAATAACTTCCAATGAGGCAAGGCAAAAGTCAAGCAAACGCGACTCAAATAATCCAACGTTGAAATGCATCACTGTCTCCACCCAAGCAACTCTCAAGACCAAATTCAAAGCCTGTGATTCAAAATTTTAAAAATCTGTTCAGGTATATGATATTGTTATATGTAACACAAAAAGCTGTCGAAAAACGAAAGGACTTACAATTGAAGCATAGTAAATGCTCTTATTCTTCAAGATTAGTTCATCTCTGAGCAAAAAGTTTTTGGATTTCAAGTTAAAAAATCCCCAGTCCTTTACAAAATCCCAATACAACTGATAAACTGTGGCTATAACTGAAGTCACCAAGACGATCGAGAACCATAACTGTGACTCAGGCTCTCTTGCGTAAGTTAGCCTAGCACCAGCTGCTACCATAGCAGAAACATACTTTCCCAAGTTAGCCAAATGATTTATGTCAGACTCGTCGAACCATCTCCTTGCACACTAGATAGATAACAGAACACACGAGTTAATTCACTCCGAAAACTGTCAAAGTTCCAATCTTTAGTTGTTACCATATTTACCTGCATTGCTCGCCAATAATATGGGGCAAAAGAGATAACATAAGCAAGCTCTCTGTACATCCTTCCAGATTTACATGTTGGAAGTCCATGAGTTGTCAAACTTCCAGCAAGAAAATAGCAAGCTGATGACTCCAAATGCCTCATCAATGGGATCTAAATACAGGAAAACAGAAGTAAAGTTAAGAATGCAACTTTGTGGACGTTCATACTTTGTTCTGTAGTCTTTTAATTACCATATACTTCCTATAATAAAAGCAACTTCTCGGAGACAACTTTACTGTTGCTCCAAAGCTCCCCTTCGGATAGAAGATAATGTGAAAAAAAATTTGATAGTAAGGTTAGCTAACCTGGCTTGTTAGTTGATCAGCCATGAAAAAGTCTACCATGAGGACCTGCATCAATATCATTATATTCAAGAGATCAAGAATCATTAATAAAAAAACGCGTTCATGATTTTCAGGATATGAAAGTACCTTGTAAAATGGAGAGCAGACGATGTTACGTATCACTTTGAGGAAGTAGAAGCGCGTTGGACGATAGAAAACGTTCAACGGACATATCAGCAGAGCAAGAAAAATCTGAAAAAATGCAAAGGGCAAGATTAGAAAGGTATGCATTTGAGTCATTTCAACATAAATGTTACTACTAGTAAACAAGATTTTTCAGTTAACAAACCAGTAGTAGAATTCCAGGAATTGCATCGACTTGGCTCGGAGAAAATCCATTCGAAAGTAAGATCAAGTGAACAACCAGAGCTCCAACAACAGAAGTCATTAAACAAGTTCCTATGAGGAAAGCATCTCTGTATTTGAGAGCTGTTTTAGGTTGAAACTCAAATATGAAGTTGTAATTGATCCTTGTGCCTTTCCATAGGAACAAATTGCATCCATACATGAATAAATGCAAGCTTAGCAATGCAAACATGCTGCACAACATTACACAGTAAACTCATCTTTAACATCATACAACTCTGTAATATTCGAAAAAATTTAACTTCGTTTACACTATTACTGTAATTTAACATGTTATAGCATGTTACAACAACAACAAATCCAGTGTAGATCCACAAAGTGGGAGTCTGGAGAGGGTAGAGTGTACGCAGACCTTACCCCTACGTCAGAGGTAGAAAGGTTGTTTCCGATAAACCCTCAGCTCATGGAAAAACAGTGCAAAAGCAGTCCAGAAATAGCACAAATGAAAGTGAAAGTACAACAAAACATTCTGAACAGTAACTACAACAAATCGAAGTACAAGTAACAGCATAATTCAGTGGTGGCAGGGGCAGAGCCACCTTGTACTAAGGGGTTCATCCTTCGACGGAAAATTATAATATTTATATATGGTTAAAATAATTTTTTATGTATATATAGTAGATGTTGAACCCCCTTCGGCTACTTCGTGTGTCTATTTCTACAGATTTTGAACCCCTTATTGAAAATTCTGCCGGAGCCAGGAATTTCACAAAGGGTGTCCAGAAATAGCACAACAAAAACTATTTTAAAAAAGTAGAACTAGTGAGATTCAAGCACACGAGCACTTCCTTGTTCCAAGGAGGTGAAACCACTGGGCTATAACAATTTGTTATGTTAAGGGTGTCCAAAATATGTTATTTAATCATTTCATGTATCATTTTACTTGTATATACGGCACTGCAACAGATAGTAACAAAAATAGAAGGACAAGAAACTATAGGAGCAGTACTACGACTACTAGTAGTATCGGAGTAGTACTAAGATTACTAACATCCTACCATAATCCATGTCCTCCCTCCTAACTAAGGTCATGTCGTGTTATAGCAAGTAATTTTACTTATTTTTCAGGTAACTAGTTCGACTTATTAAAGGAGTGTTGCATGATAGAAAAAGAAACAAAAATTAATTTTGAGAGAATATAAGTTTTTTCCTTAACATAGCTTAACGAGTTTAAGTTTTATGCATCAGCAATGCAACGACATATTCTTAACCAATCATGTCACTTATAAGACAGTTACATATAAATCGCGCTTGTAACGAAAATAAATTACAAGTCACAAACTATAAAAAGAAAAAGACATTTTCCATAAATCATGTCATTAAACAGGGAAAAAAACATGAAAATAAAGTGAGTAAAATAAGAAAAAAGTACCTGAAAACAGGGTAAACAGTTTCAACATAAGCAGCTTCAGTTCTTGTAGAAAACATGCCACTCAAATGGGCCAAAATTGCATACACACTAAATAACGTCACAAAACAACCTGTGAAAAGCCCTGCAAATCGAAAAAATCGATAAAAATTACTACTCGTATTTAACTTATATACACTGTCAGTATTAAAAAAAAAAATCGCACTATCAATGTAATTTAACATGTTACAACAAGTTTCTCGTCGTATTTTACATGTTCAATGGACCTTTTGTATTATTAGTATGTAAGTGGTTCTTAATTTGACCTAGGAACGTCAAATGAGCTGAGTTAATAAATGTGATCGATGCGACGACCCTTCTAACTCAGAATCACTTCAATATGTTTTTTTCTTTGTTTATTTGTTCTTTTAAATCTCTAGTTGCAATTTTATAGCTTAAAGAAATTAATTTTTTTTCCTAGAAAAAAGTCAAATTATACTCTATATTGCAAAATGTTTTTCTTGTGGGACTAAATTATCTTGAGAGTTTATGTGAGCTACTAGTAATTTAACCCCAAGCAATTGACAACTTCATTATCAATGAGTTTATTTGAGTGACACCTTCACCTCTTTTTTTTTCACCCAGGATCTCACATTAGAGCTCCGACTAAATCATAATCGCGCACTGCAGGGCTCATTTAGGGGTAGCATTCCCAATAGGATTTTCTCCATACCCAGGGCTCGAACCTTAAATAAATACATTAGTCACCCAATTTCCATGTTTGATATTCCTCATGTTCCATATTAGTTGTCATATTTCAGTTCTCTAGAGTCAATTTGACTAACTTTCAGAATTAATTAAAAAAAGATAATTATTATTATTTATTTATTTTTGTTATTGTTCTGTTCCATATTAGTTGTCATATTTCGATTCTCTGGAGTCAATTTAACTAATTTTCAATGTTAATTAAAAAAAAGGATTATTATTTGTTATTGAAACTTTAGTGAACTTTATTTGTAGCTTTTATTAGCACTAACATATATAGATGGATCTACAAAAACATATAAAAAAAGAAATTTTATATTTTTTTTGTTTTATTATTTTTTTAATAAGGGGGTGGGGGTGGGTGGGTGGGTGAGTGAAGAATTTTACCAACAAAAAAAGTGACCATATGAGATTCTTTATTCTGTTGTGGTCTTAAGAACTTCATTGCCTTTTTCCTGTCACTGTTTGCAAAGTGCTGTGTGAATGAGGACTCCACTTCATCCATTAGTCTAACCACCTTCTCACCATTAAAACAAAAAATAAAATATTATAACATTAGTACATACATTTTCCACCTTATCTTATAAAGTAACCATTAACTCATTATTAAACATTAACAATATTATTTTTCATGATGATTTATCTATGTTGTTCAGACTCAAGTGTGGGGCGTACTCAATACAAGTTGCAGATCTAATGGTCAAATTCTTTATTATATAAAATTTTAGGATTCAGAGTGTGAATATGAGTGTATGAAATCGTACGATCAAAATATATACATATAATATACCCAAATTATGTCTATTGAAACTAGTGCGGCAGAAAATATGAAATTAGCTGTAAAATTTATCAATAATTCCTAGCTAATTAGATTTTCTATAATTCATCATTGATCTGTAGCTAAATGAAATTAGCATGAAATTTTTATTGTTTAGCTACGAAATTTTGTCTGTTGCTAATTTTTTTTATAAAGTAAAGAACTTCTAAGGGTCCGAGCAATATAAGTAGCATAATCACATGAGCCTATAAGTTTTTCCTTTCAACAACAATCATGACAACAACATGAAACATAAAAATGTAAAAAATACTGAACTATATATACTGATACGATAAAAGTCATTTTCACGAACGCTATAATTCATAAAGATAATGATATATGTTTATAATTTTTACGTGAAATTTACCTTATCAGAGCTGATGAAATGTGATCTTTTTACTTGTTTAAGGTAATTTGCTGATGATTGCTGCTTAGCTACCTGTTTGATGATGAAAAAATATATTATTACAAAATATTTTATGAGTCGTATGTATTTATTGATCTGATGTAAACAACTAACGTTTTATTAATTTTTTCTTAAATGCAATGTACTAACAATATATTTACCTTGTCAAACTTTTTAAGTATCTTCACGAAAGCAACCATATTTAGTGAGCTGAAAAAAAAAGTTAAATGAAATAATTAGAACTCAACTAAAGTAAATAAATACGTTCAAGAAACTTCTTCCATAGCTAATGAAAAAAAAAACTTTTTGACCAAAAGGTGACAAATAATTAGCCAAATATAGAGAAATTGAAAAGGAAAAAAAAAAAAAAAGTTCAAAATATTTGCTAAATATTTGATATATCTTTTGTCATTTTCTTATTGCTTTAAATTTTTTCCCTTTATAAAAGATACACTTTATTTGTTTGTTACATGTTTGTTTCGAAATGTTGTTGAAGAATAAATAAATGATTGCTATATAAAGTCAAAATAATATTACGACATCAATCTATTATATTACGAAAACGAAATCTCGACTATAACAAAAATACAAATATATCACAATCCTAGAAAGAGTAAAGTGTTTTTGTATGATTTGACATATATATCGTATAACATAAATATATATTATTATCGGTGTAATTTAATATGTTATAATATGTATCGAACTATGTTATATATCACTTTATTCTAGTTTACTAATCAAGGCTTATTAAAATACTTGATTATATATATGATCGATCATCTCTTAAATAACCTGATCGTGTAAATATTTTCATGATTCTATCAATACGTAGAACTAAACTCTTGAGTAATGAGTACCATGATGCTACAGCTACCATGATAAAAGAAGTTTAAATTCTACATTGTACTATTGACAAATATTACTTTTTATACGAATATCATTACCATGGTCAATTGAATTGTGCCAGCTCAAAAATTATATTGTGTACCACGATAAATATTAGGAGTACTTAATATTTATGTATATCAAATCTTGAACATCCTTTATTAATAATATTCTTAGTGAAATTCTTGATTTTGTCACGGTTCGATATATCATTATTATATGCACGTGTGAACTACACTACCAACTAGTATCAAGCAAGATCTTTCTTTTATCATAAGAGATATAGTGATATTCAACATACGTATACTAATGTAAAATCCTAAATCTCCCTCTGAAATCTAGCGTGCAACATACAACTTATGTCCCTAAACAACAAAAAATTCACGTATAATCCTATCTAACGACATATTATCAAAAAAAAAAACCATGCTAGGTATAGAAACATACTATTGAATTTAGCGACAAATTAACGACAAACCTGTAAGTTTTGAGTAAGCCAAGGCCTCTATAGAGTTCAACAAAAGCACCTCTAATCATTTTTTCAGCACATTGTATTTTCTTCTTGTTGATATATTCTCTAGGTCCATCTTTTTTAGGATTATTCACTAAATCTTCCCATAACATAGATGTAACAGCAGCAATTGTACGTGTTGGTGTTGTTGCTGGAATATCAATCCTCATAGCAACTTTTGGTTTTCCTCCTTTTTTTGTCTTAGCTCTTGTGCTTGCTGAATTTACAAAATTTATCCCATTTTTCTCTAGTGCTGCTATCACTTCTTCTGTTTGTGATATTGTTTCTGTCCCTCTTGGACTACCACAATCACTTGGTGTTTCTATATACAAAAAAATAGAATGTTATTTCGGAGTTTCGAGTTATATATATATATATATGTTGGTCTGATCATTCAAAAATAAAGTCAGACACATGTCGAATCTTCAGAATATGTATAGATTTTGTTATTCTTTGTTTAGTTACTATGTTGATCGGACCCTTCTTGTGTTGCAATTACGGAGGTGGGATATCAATAAGGGGGTTTATATGTTGGTTGGATTATTCAAAAATGAAGTCAAACACATGTCGATTAATCTTCAGAATATGTATAGATTTTGTTGTTGTTTTTTAGTCACTACGTTGATTGGATCCTTCAAAAATATTGTCCCAATTGTGTCGTAGTAGTGGAGGTGGGATAACAATAAAGGGGTTTACATATGTTGGTTGGATTATTCAAAAATAAAGTCAGACCCGTGTCGATTAATCTTCAAAATATGCATAGATTTTTTTGTTGTTTTTTTAAGTCACTATGTTGATTGGATCCTTCAAAAATATTGTCCTACTTTGTGTCATAGTAGTGGAGATTGGATAACTATAAGGGGGTTTATATATGTTGATCGGATCATTCAAAAATGAAATCACACATATATGTCGAATATTCAGAAAATGCATAGATTTTGTTGTTTTTTTTTGTCACTATATTGATTGGACCCTTCAAAATATTGTCCCACTTGTGTCGAGTAGCGGAGGTAGGATATCAACAAGGGGTTTTATCATTTAATATATATAAATTGACCTTATATATACAGTGTATTTTCTAACAAAAAAGATTTAGATGAACATCATTCTGATCCTGTCATGTTTGATCCTCAAAAATTACATATTTTTTGGAGGATTATTTGACACACATCGAACGGTACTTTTGAAGAGTTTATCGATTAAGCGACATAAATAGATTTCATAAAGAAATAATTAAGTTGATATTTTAGAAAGAAAAAAAACTACTTTTTGATTATTTTTTTGAAAGTTTAATGCCTAAGTGGTTGGGAAAGTAAGACTAACACAATTGAATCACTTAATTATATGTGGATCTCTGTAATAAGCTTTAATTGATAATATGATAGACTTGACGATACGCTTAACTAACATCTTGTTAATAGTTGAACAATATAGTACTAATTAATAACGTATAAGAAATTATACAATCAACGTATATAACTTATATTTTTTAGATACGTATTACGTGATTTTTCAAGTTGGTGGACATTTTTATATGAAAAATGTTGTGGAATCCACTAGTATATTATCAAATAAGAATTGATTATTTTGTTGGAAGAAAAATAAAATGCAATCTTTGTATTTTGGGACCACCATGATTCATATAAATGGAGGAAACTATTCACACATATCAATCTTATTATAACCATATTATTTTTGATAAATCATTAAAATTAGGAAAATGTATCTTGTATCAATTTGGGATGTTTTATGCACTCAGACTATTTTTTTAAAAAAAATCAGACATTAAACCCAAGCTAATTGGACAAGCATTCCCAATAACAAACTTTAACGTGTTTAATTAGACTATTTTAAAATTGCCCTTAAATTATGCAAACATCACATGAAGTCTATTAAGAAAAAATTAACATGTGTTACTAACTTATCACATGATATGTTTAATTAGAATTGTTGTAAGGAAAGGATGAAAAATTGGACAACTCACCGGAAAAATTGGAGTTCCGACCAGACAATGAGTGGGACCGACTGAAAAACCCGGATCCAGATCCTGACCTTGACCCGAGATTTTTCCGGCGCCGGTCACTAAGAACTTGCTTGAGGTCCAATAATATTTGGAGCTGCTTATTGAGAATATCACCTCTTTCAAGAAACTCACTCTCTTTCGTCTTATAAAACTCATTCACTTTTTTCAGCTCTTCATCCAACATCTCAAAAAATAGCCTCACCTACCCATGCAAAAAAAAAAAAGTTATGAAAATTTTCAATACCCCTCTTTGTAATTTCACAAAAAAAATAGAAATCAGCAACGAATAATTTCTATTGCTAATAACAGAAGTCTATAGGATGATCATTAGCGATAGATTATCAAAAATGTTAAATAAGTCAAGTGTTACCTAGTACGCGATGATTTTCGCAGCTAATTTCAGTTTTTTTAAAAAATATATATAATTTTTTAATATTATAATATTGTTATTATTACCTCATCTTCTTCAGAAAACAATTGAACAAGCTCATTTTCAGTTTCATATATTTCTTCTTGCTCTTCTTGTTCCTCTCCATTTTCTCCTTCTTTAATTGTACTCTTCACCTACAATAAACAAAAAATAATTAAAAAATAATATTAATACCAATATGGAAAGTAATATCAATAACTTTACTAATTCTAACAAAATTCCCAAATAATAACTAAATTGTCATTTTCATTTTGACCCCTTTTTTATGGTTGTTGTACTTGTTTCAACTCTTCACGATAATTTCATGATACAAAAAAAGAAAAAAAAAATAACGGTTTTATTTTATTGCCTTCAAGCTAAATCACACACCCTTTGAAATCTTCTTGATTTTAATTTCCGGTCACTTCAACTTCAACATGAAGATTAATTTTGAAACTAACGAACAATCTAAAGATGATAGAATGTATGCAGACTTTATCCTTTTGTTTCAGACATTAGGATGTATGCAGACCTTACCTTTCTATTTTCGATATTAAGATATATGCATATCTTACCCGATATTAGTATTATTATGAGAAGGGAAAAAAAGAACAACATTTTCATGAAGGAGAAGAAAAGGTGGCAAAAAGCAAGAATATACATTTGATACTATTGATACTAGTGGTGTTGCCTAGCCATATACTATATTTTAAATTAAATATTTTATAACTTTTACCTCAAAATAGCATCACCTTTCCCTTTCTTTTTTCAAACAATATGACAAAAACAAACTACAATATAATTACAAAAGAAAAAAGAAGAAGACATACTTGAGAGACTTCATGAGATTTATGAAACTTCATATGAGATGTCATAGTGAATGAACAAATCGAGTCGAATATGGATCGACCAAAATCATGAATAAGAGAAGAGTTTCCATCATGAACATGATGAGGTTTTCTTGATATCCTTATTTTCTTAACTTGTTTTTTAAGTTGCCAATAATTTACAAAAGCATCTTTCCATTCTGGAATTAGTTGTGCTTCAAGTTCTTTAGAAAACTTCACCATTTTTTCTTTTTTTTATCTTTTGAGGAAAAAAGAAAAAAAAAGGAGGAAAAGGAGGGAAAAAAAAATTATTTTTTAGAGATGAGAGACAATAAGAGGAAGTTTACAAAGATTATATAGAGGGGTACGGAATGGAGGGTGTTTGAAAAAAGAGACAAAAGTTAGTAGTACTCCACCTTCCTCTGTCTCATAATATTTATCACGTTTCATTTTTCGAGAGTTAAATCAGAATAATTGTGATTCAAATAGAGTTTTTTATCATGTTAATATGATCGATAAGAATTAACTACTAAAAACGATGCAAAAATCGATCGAGGGATATGTTCTATCTCATAATATTTGTCATGTTTCATTTTTCGAGAGTCAAACTAAATTGGTTTTGATCAAGATATAACTTTTCATTATGTTAATATGAGAAGAATCAACTACTAAAAAACAATGCAAAAATCGATCGATGGGTCTGTCCAAAAATTCGAGAAAAAATCAATCATGGGTTTCTTTTTACACAAAATGTGCGGAAATTATAAATGTCCCTCAATTTTTTATTATATCTTTACAAAAAAGACGACAGATATGATCGATTTTCGAAGTGTAAAATGGTAGTTGAAGTCTTGAAGAGTATAAATAAAATGATGGATATATTTTGTCAAACAACATGTATGATCGAGTGATAAAATTGTCCAAAATCATAAAAAAAATAAAAAATACTTGAATTTGATTTCAAATAGCAGCATTATTTAATGTATATTTTTTTAAAAATTGACCATGTCCATCAATTTGACTCATGTTTTAGTAGTAAATTACAAGTAATTATAATACTTTTTATATAATTTTTAAATATTCAATTTAACACGGAAGATTAATGAAAGTTGTTAAAAAGGAAAATATAACAACTCATATAAAACAAAGGATCTATAGACAGTAAATAGTGGCTGCTTTGTTTCTTATTTTAATTATTTTTTTGAAGCATATATAATGGTTACCTTTTGACACCAGAAAAAAGGTGAATCAACTATAAATAGATTGACTTATTCAAGATGTTTGTTACTCTATCTGATCAAATAGATTAATTTTTGGGATAACTGAGTAGTGTTTTTAATTTTTTCAAAAATATTAATAGATTCTGATCAAAATTTTTAAAAATAATGTAGTTATAAAGAATAAGTATGAGCGTGACTATATATTTAAAGTAGGAACATAGATTCTTCAAGTAATTGTAATAGTACATTTACTTTTTATTAGGTTCATAAAATAAGCACCGTGTTCAATCATAAAATTTGATTCATTACCAAAGTTTTCTATAAACAAAATGTTGATGTTATCATACAACTATTGATGTTGAAAATTTAAGATAGATAAAGAAAAGGTGTTTTGTTTTTATTTTCTTTGTCTATTTTTATTTATCCACTATATTAAAAATAAATAATCATTTTATTTGTTCACATTAAAAAATTAAGAGATATTCACTTAGTTCCTAATTCATCCTTATTACTAAGTATAGTTATTCTCCTAAATCCTAATGTATTTCCCAAAAGATTAAATTTATTATATTTAAAAAGTAATATAATAAAAGTATTATTTTATTTGTTATTCTTTATATAATGTGACAAAAGACAAATAAAAATCAACGATGATAAAGATTGGTGTACTCAAGGGTTTTAATTGAATGTCTTTCTTCTTAAATGGATGTATACATATAAATTGTTGAATTTTCTTAATATAAGAAAATATTTAGTTTAGCATGTAGCTTTTGTTTCTTCATTTGATATCTTATATTTGTGTTTGAATTTGATAGTCTAAATTAGCATATTATAAGGTTTATTTTCGAAGAAATTCAATATAATTCTTTTTTCATTCTCATAGGCTCGAACTCAAGATCTTTCACTCGTCTATTAGAAAAATGTTTTCAAGTTCTTAGATTATTATTTTTTTGTTTTTGGGGAAAAATAATTATTTTGACTAGTGTGTCTCCTTTTTCCTTATTTGTTCTTGTACTTGTTTTCCTTTACTTATGTCAATTAAAAAGAGATAGTGAAATATATTTATTTTCTTAAAAAGGAATTTATGTTTGTTACGTTTTGTTTCAACATTTTTTGCCTTTTTGTGCAATATAGTTGGATTTATAATAAAAAACAATTGTTGAAGAAACATTATGTGGAATAAAGTTGCTAATATACAAATGATTTATCGGTGGAAGTAAACAAAAAGTTTTCATATTTTATGGAGCTTTAATTTAAAAGTTTATAATCTACGACCATACATAAACTTGAAAACCTATAAAATAATGTTTTATTGTTTTAAGTTAGTTATTTTTTCCTTTAATTGGATTTTGAGTATCCAAAACATTTTCATAAAAAATAGTCATGATAATTTCTAGAATGTTAAAGTAAACTTTCTCTATTATTTAGGTGAATAGTATTTTTTTGGTTCTTCGTAAATTCTGGTTTTAGTCCTTGTATATACGATTAAACATATTAAACTTTTAATTAATTGAATATCATATTTTTGACTCATCTGCTTGTGAAATATTAGAGGTGGCAAAATAAAACTCAACTCATTCAATCCATCCAATCCGTTTAATTAAGTTTAAGCGGGTTAATAAGTTCAGCCCATTTCAACCCATTAAAAATTGGGTTGATATGTAATCCGAATTGGCTCATGAGAAATCTTGTCAAAATATATTTTTTTTTTTTTTCAATTTGACATATCATATATAACCATATTAAAGAAAAAAATTATTAGGTACTAAAACATTTTTAAAAACCAAGTAAAACAATTAAGCTTAGTAAAAATTTGGTTGGGTTGGGTCTTGACATAGAAATTCATTGCCTAACTCATTTTGACTCAATCCGTTTTGACCTAAGCAAATTTAAATTGGATTGGAATCTTGATCGAATAGTTATCCTAACCCATTATGACCCGTTCAAATTTGACTCAACCCGCTCAATTGTCACCCCTGCGAAATATCATAATTATTCCTTTGGGGAATAATAACAAACATCGATCTTATTGTAAACAACCATCACTTTTCCCTTAATTTATTGCTCTATATTTGTAAACACAAAAAAGTTAATGATATTTGAGTATTTGAGTAACTAATTACTATTCCCTCCTATCCCATATTAGTTGGGCATTTTACTATAAAAAATTGTCTCATATTACTTGATCACTTATTAAATTATCATAGAATCAATGAAAATTTTCCTATTTTACCCCTACAATTAGTATGACTTTAGAAGTTTAAACAAACATTGAAGACCCGAGATTCGAGAATTTCTCTTTTCAAGAGGCTAATTAATATGAACAAAGGGCAAAATAGTAAAGTTGATCAATCTATTAATGATCTCTTAATTACTGTGTAAAATAGAAAGTGTCCATCTAATATGAGACACAGGGAGTATTTAGCAAAATAAACTTCTCGTCTTAATCTTCTTATGTAATAGAAATGAAATCAATCAAACTTGTGATCAAATGATTCGGATCTCTCCACCTTTAATCAAAGATCTCAAGCTCGAGCCTTCTAAAAATGAAAAAAAAAAAAAAACATGTTGGAAGCACCGCTCTTTTAAAATAAAAAGAAACTTACGCTCCATAACAGCCCAATAAAGCCCCAAAATTAATTCTAATCTTTATACAATATACACTGATTATACATGTCAATGTTAAACTTTGAATATGAATTTTAATATGTATATATAAAATAAATACAAGATTTGGATTTGGATTTGAATATTTATACAAGATTTACCTTTCAATTCCAAGATTAAACCATGAAAATTTATGAAACTTCATAATTATTAGCATCAAGTTTTAAATATCACAAATAAAACTTTAGAATACCGTTATGAAATTTCTATTGTAGAATTTGAAACTTCATAATAAAGACAGTATTTTTTTTTTATTACGGAGATTAAAAAGTGGTTATTTGTGAAATTTATTTTAAGGTTTCTTAATTATTAATTTTCTTTCTTAATTTGTATATTAATTGTTGACTATGGTCCCTCTACCTACATGTAATGAAGTTGGTCAAATACATCTAATTTTATTGATTAAATTGTCACTTCTCAGAATATTAACATTTTTAGCCATATAATTAATTGATTAATTGTAATTCTTCTATATACACTGTATCATTTAGCTTTAATAAAACTATCATGTGACTGTTCTAACATATAATAAAACTATCAAAATTAAACGTGTTGAAAATTATGGAGGAATTTCAGTCTTATGATTGTTTGAATAATTAACTTGTCTACCACTTCCCTTTAAATATTTAATTTGATTTTAAATCAAAAATATATCTTTCATCGTCCTCATTATTTTTTTATGAGGTAATGATAAAATTTATATAGATTATTTTTAATTTAGATTTCATTTGTAGGATTGCAGTTATTGTTTATTGTGAATTTTGGGGATATTATGTTATTTTTGTTACTTAGTTTAACTGTTTTCTATAAATAATATAAATTTATACATGCCTGGCATAATTTGACCAATTAATGATTTTTTTACACCATAAATATATATAGTTGAAGAGGTAAAATTTTGTGTGTATTCTTTTAAACTATTTCAAGTAGTTTCAATCAATGTTCTTTATATTGATTGAATTTCGACCAAATAAATTAGAAGTCTCTGAGGATAATTACATATAAGCTAATAAAAATAAAATTGAAGCAACAAATTCAGATATAATATCAAGATGAGATTAAAATATGTAAATGTATACATAAAATAATTTAAAATTTTTTATCAGTGTTATTCCTTTGTCCCTAATTCATTGTCTAATTTTCTTTTTTTATTTGTTCCATTTTACTTGTTCATTTTGACGAATCAAGAAAGGACAATTTTTTTTAACCTATTATATACTCAATTAATTAATTTTGAAAAAGGTAGAACTTCTTGAAAATCTTAAATTTTTAATTCATCTACTTTATAATTAATAGGGGTAAAATGGTAAACTCACTATGTTAATCATTGTTTTCTTAATGGGTGTATCAATTCAAAAGTGAACAAGTAATTAGGGACAGAGAGAATATTAAGCTAGTCTTTGTCTATCAATAACTAAGATGTTCAACAGATTATACGTAAGCTTTATTCTTATTTTACTGTAACGAATTGTTCCCGTCGTTATACAAATGCCAACGGGGGGAAATTTGGAGACGGAAAACTTTTTCGTAGTATTTGGATTTTCCCAACCTAATCCAGATTTGGACGAAATCGAAGTCTTTAAGGTGCAGGGAAATCTGGTAACAATCAGGTGAATTATTTATGATTTTGATGACATGAGTAGTTAGATAACTCGTTAAGGAATCCGTACGACTTTACGGAATTGAATTCGGGCGAGTAGAACTCCCGAAATCGATCTTAGCGTGAAGGATATTTTATGAGCGTCGTGGGTTAGAGGTGTGTTGTGAAGTGGGGATTTTGGAATTCTTTAAATAGCTCCCTGTTTCGTGCAATCCGCTTTGGCGGGAATTTTGGTCGCTTTGGCGGGGCCGCTGTAGCGGGGTGGTGGCCGTTGTGATGGGCTCGACGCGACTTAAGGTCGTTAATAAACCCCTAAACGACCTTATTATGCACTTTTCGACGTTTAGAGCTAAAGAACGAACCCCAGGCGACTCATACTCATTTTTCACTATTCTTGAGGCTAAAGGTAAGCTTTTCACTCCCCAAATCCGTTTTTCGATCCGTAGAACTTAATAAAATGGGTGAATATTGATGAGGGAGGATTTTGTTATAGATTCTATGGTGGAAACACCTAATTTGGATAATTGGGATCATGGGTTTGATCTAGGGTTCATAGAATTGTTAGTAATTCGGGTAATTAATGATTGTTTATTGATTCCCGTATTCTATTGATTGTTTGTAGACCAAGAACAAGCGAAACGAATACGGAAAGGGAAAGATCAAGTTTCTTAGGGTTTCAAGCTTGTTTCGAGGTAGGTGATGGTTGTGATTCTATGATTGTGTGATGTATGTTTGTTCTTGCTTCATTATGATACATATATGTTTATGAATGTTGCATTATTAATCACACTTGTTGTAAATGAGATAGATGAATGATGGTTACCATGAAATCATGACTTAATTGTATGATCTTGAGGATATACTTGTGATTGTAATTATGGTGTGTTGAATGGATCGGTTGTCACGTTCCGACATAACTAACTTGGATCGATTGCCACATTCCGGCATAATTATGGGATCGGTTGCCACGTTCCGGCATAATCATTGGATCGGGTATCACGTTCTGGTACGCTAACTGTTTGGGTTTGGGTTCCATGAGATGACCAATGATTTGATATAATTGTGTATCTTGAGAAATGTGAAGTTATTCGTTGTTAGTAAATGTTGATAATATTGTATATGTTTGTTATATGCATGTGATTATATTGTTGTGATGACTTATGTATGTTGCACTTAGTGGGATAGCCACGTGATTCTACCAGTACACTGTGGTTGTGTATTGATATTGCACTTGCTCTTATTTTTGTTGAGTACAGGGCTGTAACACCCCATAAATTTTTTGAACTAAGACTCGAACCCTTATTTGTAGTGAGTGAGATTTTTGCAAGGAATTTAAAATTTCTTGAGTGTTAAGGTCACTAGACTTAGCACCTTGATTTCCAAAAAGAATCGAATTGGAAATAGCAAAATCTGAAATTTTGCAAGTTAAGCTAAGTATGAGTTTTGGGTCGACTTCAGACGACCATAACTCCTAGTACAAGATGATTTAGGTGTGCTACCAGATACTTTAGGAAAGGTCTTCAAATTATCTTTCCAACGCCACCGAGTTTTCTCAATTTCGAGCTCTGAGTAAAAAGTTATTACGAATTTACTAGCATCGCGTAAACTTGGCAGCAGCTCCGCGACACGGAGCCAACACGGACCTCACTGCTTGGTGAAAGATCTTTTCGACTCCCAGCTCGTTTTAATTATTTTTGTAGGGGTATTTTAGTCCTAAAAACCCTTAGGAGGTCATCTAAATTGCCCTAAACGTGTAGAAAATCAGTTTTCTTAAATCTAAACCCTCTCATTCACTACAAAGATTATATGCTCAAGAAATTCAAGAAACGCTAAGGCTAGGGTTCATCTTTCAAGATTTTTCCTTCAAGTTGTTTCAAGAAGATGGTTCATTCAGGTATATAAGCTTCCATAGTGTTGGGTTTGTTCACCCACACGCCAATCATGTAAATTTCAGCGTTAAGTTCGTTCTAGAAAGTTGAAAATCTGATGTTATTGATATGTGTTCTTGAATTTGCTTTCATTCTTGAATTGGGCTGATATTTAGGAGTTCTTGAGATTATTGTTTCGATTTATAGAGTAGTTTTGAGTTAGATTCTTGTGTACATGTGATGGTTATCTGAATCTAAAGAAAAGTTGATCAAAAGAATCAAATTTAGGCGATTTGAGGTTAGAAAACGAAGAAGAGAAAAGTCGGGTAAATCTAGCACTTGGCTCCGCGTCACGGACCTGCCTCCCCATTTCATAAAGTTGTCTTCGCGTCGCGGAGAGGTCACAGACCTCTCTGCCTCAAAAGTTATTTTGCGACCAATTATTTTAATGCGTCGCGGATTAGTTTCCAAGCAGTGAATTTTTTATCTTTTCTCATGTTTAGCTATCTAAAATCAATCCCAAACATCATGAGATCTTTCCTATCACAAATCACAACCTTGAATCCATAATTCCAGTTCAAGGTAGAGTTAAGAGTTAAGTTCTTGAGAATTCTTTCGAATATTCTAAGAAAGTCTTTTAAGTCCTTTTGAGGAAGTAATTCAGAGAATGAGAAGAGTTGTATACATGAGTTTCATATTGTTATGTAGATCATCGAGTCGAGTTGTTTCATGCCCATAACTCCGCATGAACGTCGTAAGTTGAGTATCCTTCAGAGAAATGGTATTCAAGTTCTAAGCCTTTTAGTGTTGAGTTCCTAATCCCTTTTGAGAAGCATCTTTGAGTACTTGAGTTGAATATTTCATGCCCATAATTCCGCATGAACCTTATAAGTAGAGCAGTCTTGAGACAAGAAGTATCCTTGAGTCCTTAAGTTGAGTAGTTCATGCTCATAAATTCTGCATGAACCCTCTGAGTTAAGCATTCTCGAAGTGAGTAGTATTATTGAAGTTCTTGAGTTCCAAGTATTGAGTCCTATCTATGGTTATTGAAAACCTTGCATTGAGTCGTTCACGACCATAATTCGGCATGAACCACATTTTAAGAAGTCTTTTACAAACGTTTTAACTTTGTTTTAAGACTTAAGTTTTGAGTTCAGTAAAGAGTAAAGTTGAAGTTCTTTTCTTCAAAAGTATATGGGGACTATGTATTCCAAAAGGAGTTTTAAAATGTTTTCACATTTAAATAAGAACGGAAACTGAGATTTCCAAAGAGCCTTCGGGCTAGTTTTCAAAAAAGAGTAATCGCTTTCTAAATGAAGTAAGAAAGGAAACTAAGATTTCCAAGATAGCCTTTGAGCTAAGTTTTTGATCAATTATCTCAAATCAAAGAAATAAGTATGTTTTAAACATAAAGAGCTAGTATCATATTTTGGGAGTAGTATTGAGCACCGAATTGGGGGCGAGCATGAGTTCAGATAACTCACATCTCCATAAAACCATGTAGCCACCATGAGTAGAAAAGGGTCATACTTTTTAGATGAACCATTTTCACAATAGACTAGTGGATCCACTTAGTAGTTCAGGTCCTATGTTGATGGCAAAGTATATGATGGTCCTTGGCAGCGTGAGGTAAAGTGTTGTATTATCACTATAGCTATTAAGTGATGGTTGTCGGTTAGAGAAACTCCCATAGAAATTATTTTTACTTTATTATATGGGTAAAGTTGAGTTTGTTATTGCATTTTCTTTAACGAACTAAGTTGTTTTCCACTGTTTTAAAAGCTTTCATTATATTGCACGTGTATTATTGCCTTATACTGAGCTGAGTATCCAGAGTTGAGTACCCAGAGTCGAATATCATATCTTTGAGTCGAACATCATATCCTTAAGTTGAGTATCTAATCTCTGAGTTGAGTATCTTATCTTTGAGTACCTCTTAATTGAGTAAGTTTGAGTAGTTTTGAGTAGTTTGGAGTATTCCTTGGGTTGAGTAAGATTGAAAAGAGGTAAGTATGTTTCCTTTTTATCAAGTTTCAAGCTTATGTTTATGTTTTAGAATTCCTCGTACATGCTCGTACATTCCACGTACTGAGCCATTTGGCCTGCATATTCTAATGATGCAGACACAGGTGTTCAGGAGCTTCGTTGATATGTCCGAGAGTTCGAGTTAGCTATGGTGAGCCTCCTTGCTTCCGGAGGATTTCATTTACTTTTCAGTTCAGTCAGGATGTCGTGGGTCTTGTCCCAACTTCCATCTTTATCAGTTAGAGGTTTCATAGATAATCAGTATAGTTGAGAAGTCTGTATTATTCATTTATTTTATTAAATGTTTTAAAGACTTAAGTTGCCTATTTTGGGGCAAGTTGAATATATTATATTATTCAGAGTTTTCTTTTGAGTTAAAGCTTTGTATTTAAGTTTCATGAAATTTTATTCAGTTTTTAAGCTTTGTATGCTTGAATCAGTTTCTGCTTGTAGTCAGCCAGGATGAGGGTTCGCTTGGGGACCAGCAATGGTTCTCGAGTGCCGGCCACGTCCAGGGTGTAGGCTCGAGTCGTGACAAGGGCATCTTCAAGCGGCTACTGACAGACCTTGCTTAAGAGATCAGTGATCGTTCGAATTCAAGGGTGAGCCAATTCTTCCGGGCTGCCATGGGTTCTCTTTCGTCTATGTCCGCCATTTCCAGACTTAGACTATGTTCTATTAGTACATTAGTTGGGGGTTGCCTTCTTGTTTAGACTTGGTTCATTGTTAGATGTTTTGGTACATTGACTTTCAGGTTCTAGGTTATTTCTTCCGCATTGTTTAGTTTGTTGTTAGACTTTTGTTTGAGTTTATGGGAACTCCCTATTTATTTCCTTAGTATTTAACTTGCTTCCATAACCTAAGTGCCTTAGTTTTGGTTTAGTTGCTTGGGTTTGGTTGTAATAGTGGTTCTCCCACCGGAGAGTTAGTGTGGGTGTCAATCACGATGGTCGGAGTCGTGACATTTACATATATGAAAGTTAAAAAAAAAATGCAAG
Source organism: Solanum acaule (assembly GCA_036250505.1). Taxonomy (NCBI): domain Eukaryota; kingdom Viridiplantae; phylum Streptophyta; class Magnoliopsida; order Solanales; family Solanaceae; genus Solanum; species Solanum acaule. The sequence goes on from JAJOOR010003504.1 coordinate 29,575, forward strand.
AGAAAACATTACTCAAAGTATGATAGGCAAAACACAATATTAAATTAAAAGGTAGTTTCCACGTTTTTATTATTTCTTTAAATTTATTTAATTTTGTTTATTGGTAACTTTAAAAATCTTTAAAAGTTACCTGCCGTGTGAAATAAAATTAATTAAATATAGGATAACTACCCACCTCGTGCTATGGTTGAAATTTACGTAGACGCATTATATATATATTTATTTATTTTCTTATCTTTTTTACTTTAATACTTTAATTAATTATACCTTTTTAATTTGAAATGGCCCATTAGTGACAAAATGCAAATGTTATAGTCAAAATTAATGATAACCTTATCCTTTTTTTGGCTATGAAATGATTTGAGATCATTCTTTTTGTAACATTTCGTGTATAAGATTTACAACATTCAGTACAAAAAATTAAGTAAAATATCTCCAAATAAAAAGAATCGTTTCTATTCCATTCTTGTCCCTTGCCATATTCACTAATCAACTTCATATTTACCAAGGACATGACTCTAGATCAGAAGGAGTGGAGGTCACGTATCACGGTAGAAGATTAGTAAAGGGTAAGTGTTGTCTTATCTTGTGAAGGGTCGTGTGTAGTACTAGTCGTACCTTTGTAGTTATTGTCATATGTTGTTTATTGTGTTTCAATTATCATATTATATTTGCTGATGTTACTGTTCTTTCTCGTAGACTTTACACTACTTAATTTTCTTATCAACTGTTATGCTTCTTCACTGTTTTCTTCTTCTTAAACTTGTGTTTAGTGCACTTGAGCCGATTGTATATCATCAACCGTCTCTCTACCTCCTCGAGGTAGTGAAAGGTTTGCATGCACTCTATCTTTTTCAAACCCCACTTAGTGGAATTTCAGTGATTGTATCATTGTTGCATTTAGTAAATTAATCAACTCAACTTTTGAAATGTTTTATGTGACCAATTATTACAAAGAGATAATCCAAAATAAAAGTTGAATAAGTGTATGAGAAAAAAGAAAAAAAAAACTTAGGACCAATAATAAAAAAGGAAGCATTTTGTTTATTTATTTATTTATTTATTTATGATGATTGATAATACTCATTAAGAAAACCAATTTGGTGGGAATATTGAAAGGCATATAATAGAAATATTCAATTCTGGTCATGTCAGTGTTATTGAACAGATCCCACTAAAGAGGCACAAGGAAAGAATCAAGGAATTATTCTTTTATGTTAAAGTTTCTGCAAAACAGAATATTCCAATTTAAGATATATATTAACCTTTTTTGACATTATAATAATTGAGAATATATAGGAAAGCACTTATACATTTTCTTATTGGTGTTGTCCTAAGTAAATGTATTTTCATCATACAATCTTCTACACATGATCTCCCAACTTGTAATCTATGTCTCTTACAAATTGAAAGTGCGATATTAAATTCATCTGAATTCATACTTAAAGGTATTTTATATATAAAATATCAAATTTATCTAAATTTATTTTCTTATTGGTGTAATAGTAAGTTAACATATTTTCATACAAACACATCTCTCAACTTGTAATATTTGTGTCTTACAAATTCAAAGTTATAATACGATATTAGATTCATCTGAACGCATACTCAAAAGTATTTTATATGTGAGAATTCATACTTTAAATATGAATTAATTTATGTGTAAAAATGAACTAAAATTGCAATAAATATAGTAAATTTTAATTCATAATTTTAAAATTACAATAAGTTTAATATTAAAAATCTTAAAAATTGATGAACTTAAATTCTAGATCCATTTCTACTTGCTATAATATCGAGTGTATGAATTGAAATAAAAACTTGACAGTTGGACTAATCACGATATGGGATATGACAATCGAAGTTCAATCAGATTCAACTCAACAAGAAAAAGATCATTATACTATAAATGTAGATTTATCAGCGATTATAAAATATGTCACTATCAAAGTTCTTCATGTGTTAGAAAGTTAAATGTAGTTAATTTCATTTGATACGTAAAGACTTACTCTACTAGTGGCTCGGCTTGATCTAGTATATATTGATCTGTAAAATTAATTAAATTTGATTAGGCCCAAATTTCTATGACAAGGATGTCCAGCAATTTTCATATCCTAGTATTTGGCACCTAGTTAAATTAAAATTGATAACTACTTGACCAGTCACAAAATCACTAATAAATAAGTGGCCACCCAAGAATTCTAATCTTTCGGTGCATGCGAACAAGTGTACCGATTCCTGGCCATAACATACACTATACTCTCGGTTCTCCGTCACAATTTATGTAATATCTTTTAAATTTCAAAAACGTGATATAAATTGAAAGATTTTTTGAACATGGTGCAACGCTAAAGGAATTTATTTGTAGTCTAGGTAAATTACTCGATCTTCAATCAAGTGCATCATTTAATCTTTTTGTAGTATATGAGAAGTACTGGGGCCACATATACTTGAGGATACGATGTTAGCCAACACCCCTTTGCTAGAAAATTATATTGTGTAACTAGGTAAAAATATTGTTATATAGGAGTATAGTATATTGATATCCCTTGGTTTCTATATGATTTTACATCTTTATATTTTGATACCTTTCTCAGTAGAAATTCTGACTCTATCATACGAGAGTCAGCATATAGTATTATACTAATTTTAAAAATTATATACATATAAAAATATCTAATTTTATAAAAGGACCACAAATTCATATGCCTCAATTTTTACTTATAAATTCACTCATGTGATCGGAGCTTTATGCCCAATCATTCCGGATAACATTTGCATTCACTGTATTATCATGATTGTTGGCATAGAGTTAGCCGATGCTTATTTCTCAAATACCGTCATTACTTCTTATTCAGAAAAAGAACTTTATTTAATTAAATTTTCGTTCTCTAAAACTTCTTCAAATGTCAATAAAGTATAATCTATATTATTAAGAAATTTCATAGCTCAAATTCGAGATCTGCTGGGAAAAATACAAGAATTTTGACCATGTTAACATAACTTTTGGTGATAGTTACAGTTGACTGTTAATAAGAAGTTGTTTGGCACTGTGAAAATGACATGTAAAAGAAAGAAAGGCTGGATGTATTATATTCTAGTGGGATTTGCTGATGTTGCATTGGGGCCAAAGATAGAAAATAAAATAAATAATAATAATAATAAGTACTATCTTATTGGTTAACAAAAAAAATATATACTATCTTATTGACTAATAATAATGCAAAATCTATTTAGAATAGTGAAAATCTATGTTGTATGGTCCAGCTTGCTAGTAATATTGTCCGCTTTAGATTTAGATCCGTACGGATTTAAAACGTGTCACGAATGTATAAGGTCTGATTACTTATATATTCAACATCTCTTCTATGTTTTGTCGATGCGGAACTTCTTATCTTAAGTTGGGGCATCACATGTATAAACATAAAAAAATCATTTTACATCATGTATAAATAGTATAGTTTTTCATTGAAGAATCTAGACTCATTGAATCTACATAACTCCACCTCTGAATATGTGATACATAGAAGAGAGTCTTTTAGAAATAACTTCTCTACCTTCATGAAGTAAGGATTAGATCTGTGTATATTCTATCTTTTTCGTATCCTAGAGATTTTACTGAATTTTATTGTTAATAATATTGTTGATTTGTTGTTATTGTATAAAAACCATATTACTGACCATATATAACTAGTTTTTGGTAATGAATTTTTGGTGCTAAAAATGTTTTTTTACAAGTAAATGACAGTCCACTTAGCTATGTGTTAAGAAAATTATTACTCCTACATTATATTAACTTTATGTGTAGAATACAACGTACTTTCTAGGTCATTTTGCATTTGATATGTAATGATGATTTGGATTCTCACTATTAAATACTCCTTTTTTTTTTTTCTCCTAATAAAAAATTAAAGCAGTTTCGTGTTAACTTAGTTGTACTAATTAGTCTATAATTCTTATTTAATTAAGTAATCCTAATAGGTGATTTGAATTAGCCAAATTGTATATCACTAGATGCTGTGTGTAGTCCATTATATGAACTCTGCCACAAATTAAAGTTGATTAATTAGTGGTTGTGATCATCTTTTTACATCATCCCCCCTAGCTAAATTACAATTCTATACTTGAGAAATTTAATTATACAAAAACCCATAATCTTGTGACACCATTTTCAGGCAGGATTAACACACTTTTCAATTATGTTTCTTAAAAAAATTCTCAATCTTCATACTTAATGTGGTGCAGTAGATGAAGTTGTTCCTCTCTTAATCAAAGATCTCAGATTCGAGTTTAGAGTATGAAAAAAATCCTTGATAAAGAGTACTTCCTCTAAATAAGGCCCTATGCGACGGAAATTTAAATTAGTCTGGCTCCAATACGAATATCAAACACCATATGTAAAATTTAAAAAAATTGGAACATTTAAGGCAGCAAAAATACATACATATATATATATATATATATATATATATATAGAGAGAGAGAGAGAGAGAGAGAGAGAGACTTTTTTTCCTTCACTAGGATAATTGTCAATTACCTACCATAATAGTTTAATCATTTTATGCTAATCCTAAGCCAAATCCTAATCTTAACGATTTTATCCATATGCAAACCGATCCAAATTTGGATGATAAGAGAATATATTTTATTTTTTAAAATAAGTAAACAAAATCATGATGATTATGAAGAGTACTTAATTAGACTAATAAGATTTAAATATTAAAAACTCAAATCAATAAATGGTCAAAGCTCCCAAACAGCTCTATATTTAATTGTTACTTAATCAATACTAAGGTACTACTAGTTATCTTTAATTAAACCAATGTGATTTAATGTTGAGTTGGAAAAGCACATATTCAAGGTAGATTTTGTATTTTTTCCAAATCTATGTACACATGCATAGAATATTTATTAAGTACAATTACATATATATCTTGACAAATATTACCCTATTAGTAAGTTGGTAAAAATATTAATTGATAAATAAATTTATACTGTTAATTCATATACCTCCGATCAGTACTCAGTAGTATTAACTATTCAATTCTAAAGCAAAACAATTTATTCTTAACTAGAGGTTTTGAGTTTGAGCTTTAGAGAATGAAATTCTTTTATTGAGAGCGTCAACCTGATAAATAAACCATGCGATAAGTAAATCATTTAGTCAATTCCAATACACATATCGAACAACGAATTAAAAAAAATAGAACAATCCCTTACTTGTAAATGTTCTGTTGTTGGCTACGCAACCCAAGTTAGGTGCATTTCCAATTTCCCCCAAATGTGTCACATGACAACTCATTTAATTATCATTAACTACGCGGTGGAGTGAATGAGATTGCTTCTCTTTTAATTAGAGGTCTTGAATTCAAGTCCTGAATGTAGAAAATATTTTTGATAGGGAGCGCTACCCCCATAATGGGCCCGATCAGGAGTGAATTTGAATTAGTCAAACTCCAATATGAATATTGGACACAATATACGAAATCAAAAAGAGACAACTAATTTAATTTTCCCTTTTAACTATAAATAAATATTAATTTTAAAGTATTCAACCACCCTTGAAAAAAAGGAAAAAATGAGGAGACCTTAAAAATCAAGTCAAAATTATATATTTATTCTTAATTAATTTTTTATTTTCTTGAATGTTACATGACGAAATATGAGTGTCCTTGTGCTAAAAAAAATGTGAATCGAAAAAGAAAAAATTGATGGTGGCTTGAAGCAAAGCAAGGTTGGTACAGAGCACTGTTAGGGAATTTAATTAATTTAACTAACATATAATTAACTAATTAATTACTTTATGAAATAATTAGTTTAAAACCCCACTATTGTATCTAATTACGTCATTTTTTTGTCCTTAATACTAAAACGGTAATGGTGTTTTGATGGAGAAAAGCTGTAAATCTTTCTGATTTAAGTGGAAACATCTTCGGCCATAATTGAAATTTATTTAATTAATTTTTTTATTAAAAAATAAATCAATCGTGTATTTAACATATTATAAACAAACCAGCTGGCAAATATTATAATATAATATAATATAATATAATTCTTTTGGTAGTTTTACTTTGCTACTTTGTACTCCACAACATAATGTAGCACATATACATAGAATTTTTGGACACATTTTGCAAGATTTGATTATATATAAGTATTTTAATTTTAAAGATCTAACAATATTCTTCCAATTAAGATGTGATAATCAAAAGGTAATAAACGTGATTAACTAATTATTCCATAGTTAAATAAATTTTTATTCATGTTCAACATGTATAATCCTAGTTTCATGTCAAATAAGAGATCAATTTTCTCTCCCGCAACGGATGTGGGACTTTTAACACTTTTCTTATGCTTACTAGACATTTAGAGTGTGAATAAAATAAAATGTGCTCAAACATCAAGTAAATGAAGAACTAGAAATGGTCAAACTTGATACTATATACAGTAAAAAATTGACCTAGATTTTTTATTTTTGGATCAAACATAGTGTTGATGTTCATAGACCAAAGAATGTGATGTCAAACACTACATGTTCATGATAATGATTTTACGTTATATACTTAGCCTTTGTCACTCACCAAAGGGCAATATTTTTTAGTTATATATCGACCTTGGCTAAACAAATTATACTAATATTTCATATGTATATATTTTATTAATTTATTTTGGGATCTTGCACTTCTGAGATATAAGATATAGTAGTAGTTCTAACACTAAATAAATTATTAATCTACACTTTTAAAGTAAATTATTAATTAATTCGAGTGATCCATAAGTAGTGGGCACAAAACCATAGAGTTATTGAGCCATAGAAAGATATATTCATAAGCAAAACAAAGTATTATTATCTTGGTTTGCACTAAGTTTGATCATCACAATTATTGGTTGATCAAAAAATCCAATTGACAACTACGTTGATATTTAGGTAAAGAATATATATGGGGTTTGGATCGAGACTACTGAATTCTGCATAACTCATATCGTAAATATGTTGATATTTAGGTAAAGAATGAATATATATATCTATATGGGGTTTGAATCGAGACTACTGAATTCTGCATAACTCATATTGTAAATATTACATTCAGCCCCGAGTGAAAATTAATACCTTGTGTTTTCTATGAAAAAAAAGGTGTTAAGTGTACTAATCTAAACTTGTGTACTCAAACAACTAATTTATTTTAAAGTGGGAATTAGGGAGGGATTATAAGGTGGAGAATCGAATCCTCACCAACAAGATGAAAGATCAGATAGTTAATCAACTGAACTACTAAGATTTCTCAAAAACAACTATATGTGTTGCTCAGGCTCTTACGAAAATAGATGAATGTGTGTCGGATCCTCCAAAATAATGTATTTTTGGAGTCCTAAAAAGCAACATAGTTAGAAACCTTTAATCTTCTTATTGGTTTGTTGAAATTTCTAAAAATTAATGATCTGCTTATTGGTTGGAAAGAGATATATCACGAGCACTTATGTATCTCCTTCTTATATATTATTATATCCACTAATATACTGTTTCAATCTCTCCCTTAGCTCAGGAGCACCAAACCCTAATTTCATTTGCCACACCCACCCACCCTCCACCTCTAAAGATTCTCAATAGTTCTTCAATTCCTTTCCACTTGTACAAATTGTTCTTGATTCAATGGACTTCATTAGGTTAATTTGTTGAATATGAAAGACGGATTCAGGATTTGAAGTTTATATGTTCTGAATTTGAAGTTTAAGGACAGTGGTGGAGACAAGATTTGAAGTTAATTTAGGGTTCTGAATTTTTAGGTTCAGAGACGGAGTCAGAATTTGAAGTTAATTTATGAGTTCTGAATATAAAGTTTAGGGCAGAAGTGAAGCAAGAATTTGAAGTAAGTTTAGAGGTAGAGACGGAGTTAAAATTTCAAATTTATACGTTTGACATTTTAATCCTTTTTAAGTTAGTAGGTTCTAAATTAATAATTAATGTGCGTTCATGAAATTTCTTCAAAAAAATATATAATGTGAATCAAAATTACTGAATTTGGCCGAACATATAACCAAAATCCTTATTTATGGGTTTCTAAAGTTTATTATATAAGCAATATACTCGGTAAGGATGGGGAAAACTTGTCCTCCTCCTCCTCCTCCATCATCTTCATGTATCGATAAAGACCTTCAAAAAATTAAAGAAAGAATAAGAGTAAAAATGTGCTATAATATCTTTTTTTTTAAAGTGATTGTTGCTTCCAATTGCACACGCAAGTGTACGTGGTCGCACAAGTAATATAGTGGCTCTTAAAAGAACCGGATTATCGAACCCAAAGGACTTGTTAATTAACTATTTACTAAATTATACTAATTCTAATTATTTATTAAGGGGAGGATTTCAAATATGAATATATATTAACTAAAATAAAAATAAAGATAAAATAACTAAAAAGCAATTAACTAAGAAAAGATAGATGTTTACACAATCAATGAATGAATCGATCTAGGATTATAATTTAACTAACAATCATGTTTAGCATCAATTTCATCAGCTTATTTGATTATCTAGTTATTGAATCACAAGGTTAAATATATGATTATGGTCTACCAACCTCTAATCGCCTATGATAAACAACACCCTAACTACATCGTTGAGAGGGGATAAGATGGATTAAGTACCGAGCATTATGATTTCTTCCTGTATGGTGACCCACATGAGGTTTCTAGGTATATCCATATCCTAGATACGAATCAACCCTAGCTATTTAGAGTTAAACAAGCTCCTTTTGTCCCACGTTCTATCCTCTTATTCCTCTCCCGAGTTCAATTCGGACAATATGTTTATTTCAATGGTGATCAAGCATCAAAAAAGTAATCACAAGAATATAAGAACAACTAATATGATAAATAAATCATGCCGAATCAAAATCACTAAACAATCATATTGTAAGTAAATATAATCCAAAAACGAGAAGTTTAACTCCACATAGGCATAGAGCAATTACAACCCATCAGTCAAAGAAAAGATGTAAAATAAATAAAAGAGAAAGAAAAGATGAAACCCTAAATCAAAAGCTACTTTTTACGTTGTATCCTCCTCCTCTCAATAATTATTCTTATGAACTATTTATAGATGTAGGAAATCCTGAATAAAATAATTGAGTCCAAAACAAATTAGGAACCCAAAACATAAAAGGATTCCGCGTGAAACTTTCGCTCGACCGCCCCAGAATTGAACTTCTTGAGATGCTGCCACGTGGCACAACTCTAATATACACTTTTCTTCAATTTCGGCCAACTTTACATATATATAAATATTATATTGATTTAATCCATTAGGCTGTCTGATTGATTTCCTTCTTCAACTTTTTATATTTAATTCGTTTTAGCTTTAAATTTCTTCATCTTCACACTAATTTAATCCTACAAATAAAATACACTATTAAGCACAATTCATAAAATTCATGCTCAAAAAGAACAAATATAAATAATAAATGTGAAGCAAATAATAATTAAAAACATGTATTTTGGACTCACATCAGTGATCGTAACAGTACTATCGACTTTATAATAAAGTCTTTGTTACAACTTAAATACTATCTCAAAAATCAATGATTAAATAAGTTTCACGATAACATACTGCACTGTTGACATATCTCCAATCTTAGTTTGAATGTGTTTTTTTAGTTATAAAAACATAACTTTATATAATAAGACTCAAGAAATAAATTTCATGATTCAATTTCGAGAGAGAAATCCGAATATATATATTTATATGTGTGTGTGAATTATGCCACATTGACATGTCCAAAAAAATAACGAACAACTTAACTTAAACGCAATGTAGAGGATCCTTTTGATAGTACTAGTCCGTATAATATTATCTACTTTACACATAATGTTGCACAAATTTAAAATGCAATACTATAATTTAAGGTGTGTTGATTAATTTATAACTAATATATTCAACATATCTTTTATATTTTATCGATACGAAATTTGTGTAAGTGTACAATTATCAGGACATTAAGTGGGGAACATTGAAATTGCATTTACGGTGTTTATAAGACTAATACGAAAAAGCTAAAACAGGCATTTTGAGTATTTATGTTTTTAGTGGTTGCTTTATTGAGACCTTCGATAGAGACATTGGACATTAGACATTACCACAAAGCCAAAAACATTGATGAAAATTAAAATAGTGAGACCACTTCAATTATATTATAAGTAAGTATCATATAGTCAATTAAATATATCCACACATTGCTTTTTGGTGGGTGGTTCTATTTATTTCAAAATATAATATGTTTCTTAAAAGACTCAATGATTTGAGAAAACATTTTTACGATTTTTTTAGATCCCTTTTATGGAACTATATATATTAAATATGTTGTCGTTGTTATTATTCTTATGATTTTGAAATATGTTTGGTACTATATATGTCATGTAGTATATGTGGATCCTTAAATCACATTATATATTTGTATTAGTAGCATTTTTTGTTCATTAGTTTTGGGTAAATTCATACTACTATTATTACATATATATTATATATATGGATTAGCTTGCATTGTTACTTAGTAATTTGACGATAATATAGTTATATAAATAATCAATTACAACATTGTTTCGTTATGAAGGAGTTTCAAAAGCACAGGTTTAATTAATTAGCTGAAAATTAAATTAACATGTTGAGCCGTATATTCAAGATAGAATTTATCAATAACTTAAGGACCAAAACTACTATTGTCCCCATATAATATTTTATGACATAATATTATAATTTAATTAATCAAATAAAGTATAAATCAACATTTAAGAAAAATACTCAAAATAGGGACCCACCCTTTGAATCTTTGACCAATGGTTTGGAGTATATATGGACCTAATGAATCATAAGCCACATACTATCTTAATAATGGACCATTCTCCAATTACAGAAAAAGAAACCACAAAAGCATTTTTTTGTTATTTAAAATAATAATAAAAAAGGACACATAGTGTAAACACTAATATTACTGAAGTCATACAATTAGGTAAAGCATATATATAGAAAAAATTATTGTCTGGTCCCAATTACTGATATATAATAAAGTTGCAAGAGGTCAACCAAATTTAATTTCAATATTTTTCATTCAAAATCATATTATAACAACAACATACGCATTACTCAGTATAATCTGATCTCACGAGTGAAATCTAAGAAAAATAAAGGATATGCAGACCTTGAAAGTGCAAGTCACACTAATAAGTATAATTTCACAAGTGAAATCTGAGAAGTCATCTCCAACATACGCATTACTCAGTATAATCTGATCTCACGAGTGAAATCTAAGAAGAATAAAGGATATGCAGACCTTGAAAGTGCAAGTCACACTAATAAGTATAATTTCACAAGTGAAATCTGAGAAGTCATCTCCAATAGACCCTCAACTTCACAAAAAAGGTGAAGGTTTATTTGGAGCAATCCGTCAAGCTTTACTGAACTTGATAGACACAGACCCGTTATCCTTCCACTGCACAGAGCGGGAGCTGTTCACTGCTCTGTGAAGCCAGCCTCATGCAATCCGCCCCACTTTAGGAATCAAGAAGCCCATACTTTCATTTGGGCCTCGTGATCCAACTCTGTGCTTGGATAGGGCAGGCCAGGAATAAGCCCACCAAGCCCAACCATCTGGTAAAGCCCAATATTCTACCACCTTAATGCCCCCACTTGGGTTACAAGCCCAAGTTACTAAGCTCGACGTACAGCAAAGTGTCATAGATTATTATAGATGCATTAAATTAATTAACAAATGGCGATGTGGGAAAAATTGTTAATTCCATGAGAGGCAATAGAGAGAATAATATTTAGTTTAATGTTGCACCATTTCTTACTTTTATTTCACCTTGTACAACATTCGTGATGTTTAGTATGATTACTTCTTTGCTGTATTTTTCTTTCCTACTTAATTTTGTTATGTTATCCTTGAGTTGAGGGTTTATCGAAAAGAGTCTTTTTGCCCTCACAAAATAAAAGCAAGGTTATGTACACATTACTATTATCATATTTCACTTGTGAAATTACATTGAATGTGTTGTTGTATTTTATTTTGTACGTCAATGATGTGAGTTGAGTTTAATGAAGTGATGAGAATTCATATAGCCGATCCCAACTTGTTTAAGATTGACGCATTGAAGGACTGAATTCCATTAATATTTTCCCATTTCATTCGTGTTATGAATTATTTCTTGCTTCGTTGTAAAAAGAAGAAAAATTATATATTTGTTTTTGCGATTTTGAGACATAAGATCTTATAACATATAATATTAACTTCTTTCAAATGACAATTCTTTTGTTGTACTTCATGATTTACATCCCAACAAGCTATGTGGTTTGGATGAATCGGTTTCTTCATTCTTAATCAAACATCTCAAGTTCGAGTCACGAATACGAAAAAAAAATTCAAATTGATCAGGGCTTCTATAAGAGTCTTCGCACTCAATATCTACTATATACATGCATAAAATAATAATTAAAATCTTATATAATTTTTCATCGAACAAGATTCAGAAGATAAAGGCAAAAAACGGTGGCTGTTTATTTGGAGCAGCCCATCAGGCGTTACTGGACTTGACAAACACCGAGCCGTTATCCTTCCACTGCACAGAGCGGGACTGTTCACTGCTCTGTGAAGCCAGCCTCATGCGGTCCACCCCACTTTAGGAATCAAGAAGCCCATATTTTCATTTGGGCCTTGTGATCTAACTCTGTGCTTGGATAGGGCAGCCCAGAAATAAGCCCATCAAGCCCAACCTTCTGATAAAGCCCAATATTCAACAACCTTAATGCCCCCACTTGGGTTACAAGCCCACGTTACTAAGCTCGGCATGAAGTATAGTGTTGTACATCATTATAAAGACATCAAATTCATTGTCAAATATCGATGTGGGAGAAAAGTTGTTTATTCCATGAAACTAAGAATCTCTATGGTGTGGGATAGTAGTGAAAAACTTAGAAAATATTAATAGATATCTTTTCGATTTATCTCTATCTCTCGTTAAATTTATTATTTGTTAATTCTTACACTTTTTCATTAAGACATTTACCTATTTTTTCTTCACATATTCTAACCATTTGTAATTGAAAGTGTTCAAAAACCTCACTTCATCACTCAATCCCTTGCTTCTTTCCTTCTCTCTTTTTCTCTTCGTTTCTTTATGTCAATGTGATTTAATCTCTCTTCTCTAATCTTGTCTATCACATAGATTACTCATACCTTGTCTCAAATATTTTCGTTCCTAATCTTATTTCTTCGACTACATCCATGCACTCGTATCAACATCCTACTTTTCACAACTCTCATATTTTAAACATAAGAGTTTTTAACTGGTCAATATTTTGTCCAATTTACAACATAATCGATTTTGATCTTCACTCAATAAATCTTGCATTTGAGTTTTGATAATATATTCTTATAAAACTTATTTTATAAACTAAGTGATTTTTTATTTTAAAATTATTTTGATGGTAGTTGAAATCCTTTTACTATATATCCTTAAAGAAAAAAAAACATAGTCCAAAACCCAAGGCATACTCAAAAATTAGCTGACAACAGTCCACTCCACCGGTCACCAATCTCCTTCATCGGCGGCACAACCCGTTGCTTTTCTCCGATCTACTCCGGCGACCGGCGAAGTTCGAGCTGTAAGTTCAATACATATATATAATAATAAAGATTTCTTGTTTGTTTTAACAAAACCCTAGTCCCTTTTTCTTTCTTCGATAATTTTTAATGGTAGAACTATCAAATTGTGAAAGCTTTTTTTTTTTTTTGTAGTGCTTTGGTGTGTGGTTGGGTGGGTTAAATCAGCTCTTAAAACTGTATAATTCAACAACAACAATATAACCAAGTGTAGTCCCACAAGCGGGGTCTAGAGAGGGTAGGATGTCGTCTACCTTTGTAGGGTAGAGACTATAGAATCTGTTTCCGATAGATGCTCGACACGAAAGAAGACTGTCTAACTCAGTATTTCGAAAAAAAACTGAAAAGCTCAAAAAAGAGGCAATGTTTCTGGGTCTTTTATCCAGAAATTAAGCAGCACAACGAACTATTGTTCGAAGTGAAGTGCACAATTTGAAATGCAAAATTATCTTATACATAGGATTGAGTACCTATTTTAACATATTCACTGATCAATTGCAAAATTGATATCCAGTTGTTGATTAATTATCGATAAAAAGAGTTAATTTGCTGCCATTAATGTGGTAACTTTGCTTATAATGAGCTTCAATAGCTAGGGTCATCTTTTTATTTTCCAAGAATCTCCCCGTGAATTTAGATTTGAGAATAGGAAACAAACAGACAAATACACGAGAAAAAGAATTGTTGACAGGAAGAGTATAAGAGAGAAGTGACGAGAAGCCAATAACGTAAGTATCAACTTGAACACAGAAATACAAAGAGTCATTTGGAATCTTTTGTATGGATAGACAGGATGTTCTTTTTTGCTGTCTTTTGGATGTAACTGCAGCAACTTCTTAGTGCTGACTTTTAACATCTATAATATTTACCATTCAAAAAAAAGAAGGAAAGAAGCAAATTAAGAGAACCCACGAAACATGAGTTGAAACGTAGCTTAAGAGGACTAGTCCTAGTACAGATAGCATAAAGAAATGTATTTGATGGGAAGAGTATGCATTTCATTTACTTTCCATTCGTTATTGGCTGCAAAATTGTGCAATGTACTACTCTCTTTTGAGGATAATAAGTGGTCGCTTTTCTAACATTTTTATCATAGAGAAGATAAAAATAAAATTAGACCATTAAATGTGAATGTGTAAATTTCAAGTCATGTAGGATCCTTATAAACATCCACTATTATGTGAAAATTTTGCAAATTCAGTGAGGTTTTAGCTTATTTAATGTGACAGGTTCTGAAGTAGTGAAAATGTTATTGCGATTAAGGTTTATCTTGTTGACCTTATTAAAGTGGTGTTGTTTCTCTAGATTTTGGGTTTAAGTTTTTTTTTTTTTGTGCTGAAACAAATCAATCAATTTCAGCTAAGATAAAGCTTATGTCTTAATCAGATGGAGAATATAAATGGCTTAGTTCCTGACATCCCAATACAAGAGCAGAAAGACAATGCTGCTGCTTCTGAAAATTTCAGTCGAAGTGTTGATGAAATGGTTGGGAAGGTTGATCAGGTAATTGGTGCTGAGGAAAATTGTAGACTTGGTTGTTGTATGCTAGTTGACATCCAAATGGATAGTAAATCTGTTCAAACATTCTTTGAGATTGTTTTTTACTATTGTACTTTACATTGTTGTTTTTTCATATTATCATATATTTTGTCCACATGATCTTAACACACTATTTCTAGCTTATTTCTAGTGTGTTATCTGTGATAAATTATTAATATATATTTAATAAAACAACTGTTATTTCTATGTTTTTTTAAATTTTGTATAATGTTAGCCTGATCCATATAGCCATTTGTTGATGTACAAGTTGTTTTAGATGATACACAATTAACAATTCAGAAAAATGATACACGATTCAAATTGTCCACTTGATAGAAGTGTTCATTCTGATCGACATTATGGGTGCCTGTAGTATGTACAATTTTTTATGTGCAAAAGCTGCATTCTAATAGGAGAAAGTGTAAGGCAAAGAGATTATCCATTGCATCTCTCAAGTTCCTTTTTACTTAAAGAAAATTGAGAAAAAAGAATATCAGAACATTCTTTTGATAGTATGCTCCACACAAGAAGATACACTTAGGTACTCACCAAGATTCCTTGGCAAGAGCATGCAAAATGAAGATATAGGGGACCATAAGCGTAATGTCTTCAGTTTTTGAAACCTTGTCTTGGGAATCATATATGGTGAAACAAATAAGGAAAGCATGGTCAATTGGAATGAAGCCAAACCATGTTAGACAGATAAATTAGTGCACAAGGCTTGGGCTCACGGGGGGTAGGAATTTATGAATTTGCTTGATCAGAGACACAATCTATTTACCATTGTATGAGCGTGACCCATAGGATTTTTGCTTTTATAGTTTACTTTTTCCTGTTTCTATTTGTTTTTCTTTCAATCTTAGGCAGGAAAAGGTTGCTTGTTAAGCTAAATTTTCTTTCATTAGTGATCAGATCACCTCATAGCTTCACTCTTAATGCTCTTTGAAAAATCATTTATGTTAGAAAGCTTTTACTTGTAGTTCATAAAAAATATAGCAGATGTTATTTCTCTTGGTATTGTTACTCTCATCAGACTATTTCTGTTTTACCAGCACACAAACTGTATATTACCCAGAATTTGCAATATAAAAGATAGTATCTCTCAGCATCTATGCGCTGATAGCTCATGTATTTCTGTTTTCATGATTACAATTGCTCTTAAATATAATCTGGTCACAAGTTTGTTACATCAACAGCTTGAGCAGAGACTGAATGAAGTTGAGCATTTCTATTCCAATACTAGTAAAAAACAATCAAACACGCCAAGAGGTGGCTCTATTCTGAAAGACAAAGAGAAACAGATTTCTAGCTTTAG
>JAJOOR010003505.1:0-39737 GCA_036250505.1 Solanum acaule
TAGCTTGAGGGGGAGTGTTAGAATATGAATAGGTTTATACAATCCTATTAGAATAGGAATAGGTTTATACAATCCTATAAGAATAGGAATAGGTTTATGCAATCCTATTAGAATAGGAATAGGAATAGGAATAGAAATAGAAATAGGAATACTAAATAGTATCCTACTTGGTAAAGGAATGTATTCTAGGGTCTATAAATAGGGTCTCCATGTAATAATGTAGAAACAACAACAATTTCAATAATATTTTTCTCCTTTATTTCTCACAGTATCATTGCAGATGCTTCTGTTGATTGCCATTAAGATCCCGTGATTTTTTCATCTAAAAGTACTCATATGACACATTTGTATTGATGCAAGTCTTACGAAGAATATGCTATGCCACTTTAGAGCATAAAAGAATGAAAGATAAAATAATGTAACAGATAAAGGAAGCCCTAGTCGAAAGAAAGGGAAGGAACAAATACAGCTACCTGCTGAGACACACGGACTGCTTCTGTCAACACCTGAAAATTATCAAGCAAATAATTGTCATGCCGAAGTGGCAATACCAAAGATCCTAAGACCACTCCTAAGTCCACCCTCACCCTCATTACAGCAATAACGGGGGGGGGGGGGGGTGACATGCATCAAACTCAATAAAGTAGAATAACATGGACAATGAAGGTAGGAAATGACATTGAATATGCCTACCTCCAAAGCTTGCTTCGGGTGCCCAAAATGAAAATGCATCATCCCCAAGCATAATAACGCAATTTCATATCTACCAAAGCTATTGCAGCCAGTTGAAGAAGAGGATGCGAAATCACATCCTTCTGTCCCTGCACTTTGGTAAAAATATTTCTCAGATCTATTTGCAAGGTGTTAGAATATCACGTGAATACATTTTCCAAAGCTAAGGTTGACCCAAAGGGTTAGCTCCAGACAAATTTCTCGGTCATCAAAAAAATTATCAGGTAAAAACGTTTCTAAATTTATTGTACTTGAATAAAAATAATCTTATAGAATAGTCTATTGGATATTGTAGGAGATACTATGTTCAATTGAGGAATATTTAGCATGGAGACTGATTACTTAACATAATGTGTGTAGCCTATGACTCCTACATATGGAGCGCCTCTAATAAATTATGTTAAAAATCAAGTTAATTAGAAGTTTTCTTCTTTTAGTACAAAATTAAAGCATCTATGGTCTGGGTAAAGACTCAAAGTGTATTGCGTGCCCGGCCATCTTTTTTCTTCATTTTGGTGTTCGACACTGCTTTGCTCTTCAACAATCGGTGTCACTACTCTACGAATGACCATTCATTCATTCAAGCATTGGTCCTCTCTCCGACAATAATTGAGGTGCCACTCCTCTCTCTAGAATCCTTCAGGGCGACCATTCTGGTGCAATGAATCATCCTGGCAACTGACAATTCTATTTACTACGTGATTAGTGCCCTCCTCTAAACCTTGAAGTGTTATCACTGTTTTGTGACTCAAGTTACGCTGATAGTGTCTTGAAAATTTACAGCACCATATATCTGTTTGGTGATTGAGAATAGACACCTCTTTATGATGGGGGATTCAAGGCTTACTCTCAAAATCCTTGTTTGCACAATCTTGCAAGCAGTTCCTTTTATCAAGCACTTACCAACGACTCTCTAGAGAAGAAATTCTAGCACTTCTTTCTTGTGATTGTGCACTATTCTAATGATATCTCAGTTAATTTCTATTGACTTCAAATAAGTAAACTTAAGTTGGTCATCCCACTTTGAGTTTTAGAGGGTCTGGCAGAATATCAAGTCTAGATTCATTCTACTTGTATAACATATTTCATAGAATATTTTTATTTGATTATTGAATATTTACTTACCATATTAGCATAGATTTTGGGGGGGTTTGAATTAGACCCCGAGTTTATTTTTATCATGGTATCAGAGTCCAGCCCACCCAAGTTATGGTTCACCCGATGTTGGACCCGTTCAGTGTCAAGTACAGAAATGGCCCTTAGATGGGGTTGGTCTTGATACTTTGTCCCTGTAAGGAAAGTCTAACGAAAATGGCCTCCATAAGTGGTATTGACTTTTTGGCCCCGCTTAACAGTTTTTAAAAAAATAGCCTCCACTTTAAAAAATTCTAACTCTTGCCATAAAGCAAACGTTCAAGATATTCTGACACAATGAACCTGCTCAATAGACCAAATGTTCTACCTTATAGGCAAAAGCTAGAACTTAGGTATAAAGTTTGCCCGTCATGCATAAGTTCTAACTATTTCCCATAAGGCAGACATTAAGGATATTTCAAGCCAATAAACCTATTCAATTAACCACAAGTTTTGTCTTATAGGCAAACATTAGAACTTATGCCTACATAAATACTTCCCGACAAATTTTTTCAAGTTAAGGTCATTTTTAAAATATTTTATTAAGTGGGGACAAAAATTCAACACCGAACACTTTGGGGGACATTAGGCGTAATTTCCTCCATCATGTATTGTTTACGCTCCAAAAGTCCAGTCCTGGTGAGGAATGTTAAGTCCCACATCAATGGGTAGAAGGCAAAATCTATCTCCTTATATGGCCTTAGGCAATCCCACCTCCTGAGGTAGCTTTTGCAGTTGAGTTAGGCCTAAGGTCTATTTCTTTATAAACTCAATAAGCTAAGGGTCAAATTTTTATTTTTCAATAAATGAAAGACACAACAAAACCTATAAAAAAAACCTTCAGAATGCATTGTTGCACTATGCCTTATCATTTTTGTTTGTCAATATACCGTCTAGAATATAAGTTCTCACAGATTTTCCACCCCTTATTCTAGTAGAAAAAAATTACAGCCCAACACCTTTGGGCCATCTAGTTTATAAAATATGTACACAGTATATAAGTAGTGTACTTTATACTAATATACATATAATATACTAATACATATAATATACATATCTATACATACGTATACATATAATATACATATCTATACATACCTATACATATAATAGACATACATATAAATAACATATAGACACCATTTATAACTAGGTGTATTGTAGTGTATACTTGGGGCATGTTTGGTAAACTAGATGGTCTAATGGTATATATTGGTAGCTATCCCTTCTAGTAATTGCTTTTACAAAAAAGTTATAGCACCTAGGAACCAAACATCTAACTGAACCTACCAATTGACCATTTAACTTGAAGATATAACCAAATTGTTAACGCCCTCTCAAGATCTAATTAGTCTATGTTCATAAGCCTGATAAGATCATCATAGGCAATAAGACTCAAGTAGAAATTAGTTTGTTTGCTTCACCCCCAAGGCATAGCTCGAGTGGCAAAAGGTGGAGGATTTGTGGCTTAAGTCGCAGGTTCAAGCCCCATACCATGCAAAGTGAAGCCCGATATTTAAGTGGAGAAGGGTAGAGGGGCAAGCCCATTATCCACCGAGTTTAGAAGGCTGTGATTGATCCAAAGGGCGGGTCTCAGACAGATTTCTCGGTTATCAAAAAAAAAAAAATTAGTTTGCTTCACCATAGTCTAATCATTGAGGATGCCTATAGAATTGCAAGGATAAGCTCAAGTGGTGGCTAACCTGATTTCACTGAAGGAGGTTCAATTGAATCCACTTCATTGGAAAATTTTATTGTGCTAATAGGATAAAAATATTTTTTTCACATAAATTTTTTAACCTCCTTGATATAAAGGAAAAGTTTTAAATGTAATGGTAACATGGATTCAAAAATTGCTTAAGGTCACAAGTTCGAATCCTAAATGTGGCATTTTTATGTTTTTATAAAAATCCTCTTGTTAGGATTTTTGGGTCCACCACTAAGCCCAAGGACACATTATGGTTGCCTAGAATGCTTAGACAACATATCTTTTTCAAAACCAAATACAGTGTTATCAAAGGTGCACTTAAGCCCTAAAGGCTAAAGCAATGCTCAAAATGTGTTGAGCGCTTTGTCTCGCTTAATGTGTGTTTTAAAATCGCCATCAAGGTTCTAAGATATATTTTTTCTTCCAATGAGCTTCTTCTAAAAAGACAACACGGTACAATTAATGTTTCATTTTATTGTTGTTCCTTTTTTCCAATTTCCTAGTTCATATATTTGCCATTCATGCTTATAATTATTAGTTCTTGGACTAAATATATATTTTGTATTTTTTTTCTCCCTTTGTGTCTTTTTTCATTAAAGCCGACGCTTAATTTGCGCTTAAATCCCCAATGAACATTAGAGTTGTTTGCTTTTGATAACACTGACCAAATGTCTAATTTTCTGGTTGATTGTTGGTATCTTTGAGTTATGCACGAGGTAACTACAACTATTATACTACATTGAGCAACATACAAAGATTATGAGTATATATTAGGGAAAAGGGTCAAAAATACCCCTCAACTTTAGTTTATTAGTTGATTATCCCCTTGCCGTTAAAATGAAGTTATTTTTACCCCTGCCGTTACTAATTTCATCATTTATGCCCCTCTATTGGCGGAAATCCCCAAATTGACTTAAATTAACCCAAATTCTTTTAAATAACCCATTCCCCATTTTAAACACATGCCCGACCCGTCTAAAAACCT
Source organism: Solanum acaule (assembly GCA_036250505.1). Taxonomy (NCBI): domain Eukaryota; kingdom Viridiplantae; phylum Streptophyta; class Magnoliopsida; order Solanales; family Solanaceae; genus Solanum; species Solanum acaule. The sequence goes on from JAJOOR010003505.1 coordinate 4,560, forward strand.
AACCCAATAAACATTTTAACCCATTTTCTTTACCCGTCTAAAAGCCTCTCAAGGGCTTCAACCTGCTCAGGTGTATACCGGACATACTTTCCGTTATCCAACACCGACTAACCATCCTTGCAGAAAGCCATTTTTCTTAAATCTTACAAACTGAAATGCCCATTTATGAAAGAAAACAAACAAGCTTCAGTACTGTGCTTCTTCTACCCTTTTGTCTTCACAACAATTCAACTTTTTTTAGCATTATTCTTAGAAGCGCTGAACAAAATGATAAGGTCTTTGAAGTGGCCTTTTCTTGGTAATACTAAAAGAGAAAACCAATTTACCAAACTGAAACGTTACTAGACAACTTGTATCTTTTGATTTCAGAGCTTCCAATAAACTACTTAAATACACACTTTCCTTACTTACCAAAAAAAAAAAACCAGAAGAATCCAAGTATTCCTCAAGAACCCAAAACAACATCTTTAACAAAATGTCATATATTTCCTTTGAATCTTGAAACAAGATAAAAAGTGTGAAAGCACTAAAAGATCCAAGCTTTAGACTTCAGAAGATAAAAACAAAACAAACCCAGAAACAGATCTTCTTCATGTACCTAAAAATTGGAGCATATTTAAGTGTTTCAACAAAAGAGTAAACCAACCCGATGAACCCCCTACAAAATTTTCGAAGACTACAGAGGAAGATCTTGTAGGCATGATGAGATATTATTAGAAGACGGATCCTGGACTGGTTAACAATGAATGAAATTGGTTAAATGGGTTAAATGTTTCTCGTGGGATTTGAGATCTTTTGAAAGAATGGGCAAGGAAAATGGGTTAAATGTTTATTGGGTTAGGTTTTTAGACGGGTCGGGCATGGGTTTAAAATGGGGAATGGGTTATTTAAAAGAATTCGGGTAAATTTGAGTTGATTTGGGGATTTCCATTAATAGAGGGGCATAAATGATGAAATTAGTAACGGCAGGGGTAAAAATAACTTCATTTTAACGGTAAGAGTATAGTCAACTAATAAACCAAAGTTGAGGGGTATTTTTGACCCTTTTCCCTATATATTAATGCAAACATGAAGGAAGTTTGAAATGTAATAGACAACATAATAGATGATATAAGTATACCTGTAATCAAAATATCGGTGAATATTTTCTAGAGCAGTATGATAGTCCTGATGATAAAGGCTATTCAAGTAACGCAAGAAGTGAACCTTCAGTGCACAAAAAGTTACTTTAGAGATAGACAACACAAAATAAACTCAAATCCCCAAAACACCTCACTCCGTAAAATCTTACACGATGTAGTTCAGGAGCTAATTTAAGAAGGTCCTTCAATACAGACTCAAAATCATTCAAAGGGAAGGAGCTTCCCTGCCTGAAAGAGAAAATATATGATTCAATTAAGTGATTCACAAGTGTCTTTGGAAAACATGATGTGCTGAATAGTAGTATCTATAAAACTTCAATGACCTTTCAATCATATCAGCTTGCTCCAATAGATAACCTTGTATTTGCCAGTTTGTACGTAAGAAAGCCCCGGATGGAGAATCATCAGGATTAGATACATCACAAGAAGAAGATGCACATGCGCTAACTTCTCTACGCTTACTGATTTTTCTAGCTTGTGGCCCAGGAGAAAAATCACAATCTGCAAGCCATGACTAACCAACATTAGGCACTTAAAAAGCATATGTATCATTTGTCTAGGCATATTCATTTCTAAAAGCACTTTAGTAAGCAAGAACCAAAGACAGCTTAAGGCTGAACATTATACTCGAATTCCTTAGCACATATCAACACATCTTATCTTAGGCAGGTATATAAGAATATTACAGCAATCAAAAAGGGAGAGTAATAGCTTCTACAGCTTCTGTTGATTTTAATTTTGGAATTCCCTTAATATTTTGTACTGCATGAGAGGGAAATTCCCATAGATTCTTTATACTTCTACTTTATAGGCTTCAAAACAAGTTGTTTGTCTACACAGTAATCATATCTTAGGCAGGTAAACAAGACTGAACCAGTTATCAGCAAGGGTCTATAATAGCTGCAGCACCTTTTGTTCATGTTATTTTTGGGAATTCCCTTAATAATTTGTCCGGCATAAGTGGATAATTCCCATAGATTTATATCCTTCGATTGACCAAGTTTTCAAATAAGTTACTCATCTACACAGCAAAGGAGCAAAACTACAAGACATGAAGTAGCTCCATGTCCAACTGGATCTGGAGTTAATAGAATATCAACTAAATTCAACATGACTATATCATTTGTAACAATATTTATAAAAAAATATCATCTGAATTCCGAAACTAGAATCCTGGTTTTGTTCGTAGCTCACACTTCACACAGTAAATCTAAATTGTGTTTTAAATTTTTTGACTACCTATATGATGTACTAAAACCTTATTCTTGTTGGAATAAGTAGAAGGAATGCTTATCCTTGACACAAATAGCCAAAAAAGGTTTTTGGAAGGAGCATAGCTCTACTTTCTTTATTTCCTTATGGAACACAGAGCCATTTCTCATGGAGTGATAGTAGTGGAATTCTCAACTGAACAATTGGACGCAAACTTTGCAATATACAGGAATCAATCTTTCCCAATGCATACGAATATGGTTTTACTTTTAAGAAAATCTACCCAAAAAAAATACCTTCAATTGCTCTAACTAGAGCTTTAGGTGCATGGTTGTGGAAAGAAAGTCTTTCATCAACCACATTTCTTGATTCAATTTCTTTCTTGACATTCTCGACAACAAGATTCTCCAAATCCATGTTCTCATATTGCATTGGTGCTTCAGTATCGCTATCAGATTCGTTGAAATGTGATAACTCATAAGTTGAGAGAGATTCTTTGCAATATGTTGCTACATTTGTCAAAAGATGATAGACAGCCTACTCAGAGAAAAACAATTCAGAGATACATGTTTATTAACTTTTAAAATGAGCGAAATTAATATGTGTTTGATCCAAGCAAAAATAAGTAACATATAACAAGTCGAATTGGAAAAGTAGAACCAAAAATCAAACTGTTCAACAATTGCAATGATGCACAAGAATAACACTTAAGGTTCAGGCATTGAACTTTATGCTTCATTGGTGCCCTTGTCTTGACAGAGCGAAGTCTTTCTGACAAGATAATGAATAGTTTAATAGTACCTCAAATGACAATAGATTAAACGCAAGTAAGCAACGACGAACAAAGACTCCAAGATTGCTGCTAGGATCCAAAATGATTTGATCGTCATCCATGACATTTGAATCAGAACCCCCAAGTATGCCTATTCAAAATAATAACATGAAACTTTGTAAATAAAAAGTTAAGCAGGTTACGAACGTAGAACAACAATGATTCCATTACCTCGCAAGTCATTAAAAAAGTTGAACAAATCATCTGGTGAGGCTAATGATGATAATTTGCGAGCTAAGTGGTCACTCAACCAATGATTCAATACACCTCCAATTTCCCTAAGCTGTGCGACGAGTTCATCCAGCTTTGGCTCAAAAATATCCTCAGACGACTGTTCCAAGAAAAAAATACAAATTAGCTTTGTTCAAACAGCAAACTCTACACTATGCTAGGAGATTTAGACCCTAATCATTTTACCTACAAAAGCATTGATATATAGTCTTAAAACACATTCTCCACACCAAGAAAAAATGACTAATTCAAATCAGCATAATGCATATCAGACACAATAGTAAAAGTTTCAGGTACCTTTTCTCTAGACATGAAGAAAAGTAAGCTCAAGTCGGCAATTTTAACCCTATCAACATAAATCCACTTCTAATACAGTATACAGTAGAATTCTGAATCTTCTGATGTCAAAGATAGAACAAGTCCAGCATATAGCGCCAACCTTGAGGAGCTGTTTCTTTTGGTTCTTTATCTGATTATATTGCTAATTCCAACTAAATTGGTTTCACTAACCATAATCAATGTTTAATTATCATTAACAAAGAACACTTTTTCATAAAGGTACTGCATTACTTTTAAACTCTTGTTCAACAATTAACTAATCAAATAAACAAGATATATCATCTAATTTGATTAAATCACTATACTGTACCTGTGTACCAAAACAATTCCACTGTGAACAATCACGATTTCAATCAATACCCTCATTTCGCTCATTAATTTTATTTGGTCCGAAAACTCTTTTTACAATATTTAACCAGCATCAAACTTCCACTGAATCAGTTACAGAGTCAGAAACAGTGTTTAGTGTTCTACACACACAAAAAAAACACTTCCAGCAGAAAATTGAAACTGAATAATTTCTAATGAGACTATTTAGTAATCACTGAAAGAGTACAAAAGCGAACCACATTTCTATATAGAATTTGAAAGCTAAGAAATGTTTGCTACCTTAGTGAGAGATAATAAGAAGGAGCCCAGAAGATTGTGTTGAGCAACGGAAGAGAAAGGGAAAGGAACTGAGCTTTGGGAAGGCGGAGCATAGACTTGGATGAGAATGCAAATAGAAAGCTTGTGTGGTGTAATGGTGAAAGCTCCCGGCGTCTTTGAGAACCCTGCCATTGCGGCTGCGGCGGACATGTACCGAGCGAGCGCGCCGATTCCGATGGAGGATAGTTCTAATTTTAATTTTTCAAGTTTGAACTTTTGGTGGTTCTTGCTTGTGTTTTTCAAATTTACTAGACCCAATGTGCCCTTGTTACTTATTTCATCGGTAGGTATTAAATAGGATATTATTCAAAATTCAGGAAAATATTTTTAATTATTTTATATTATCTATAAGAACTAGTAAAATTACCTGCGCGAAAGAAATTTAATATTACAGAATTTATAAAATAATACTTAAAACATATCCATCATTAAAACTAAAACACTATATTATTTTATATATAAGATTACGTAGTAACGAACATTAATAATGTAAAGGAAAATGAAAATTATAACATCTTATCATTTATCCTTAATAACATAAGCATAAATTTATGACTGAAAAAAAAATATCAGGATCTATAACATAAGCAATGGTGTCAGTGAGCAACTCAACAGGAGCAAAGTACATGAATATTTAATTGTGCAGAAGAAGAAGAATAAGATTTTCAGAATTTTCGTTGTTTTAAAATGAGAGGAAATCTCTCTATTTATAAACAACAAAGAGTTGTGCGAACAAATGTTTGTTGTGCTTTATCGGAAAGGTCACAACTACTTGGAAAAGTTGCAACTCTTCGGAAAGGTCACAACCTTTCATAAAAGTCACAACTTTTCATAAAAGTCGCAACTCTTCATTGAAGTCGCAACTTTTCATAAAAGTCGCAACTTTTCATAAAACTTACAACTTTTCATAAAAGTCACAACTTTTAATGAAATGGAAGGCTAGTTTAGGAAATAAATAAATTAAAAGGGAATCCTGATTTGTGGTGGTGCCATGTAGGCGGGACTAGGGTTCTCTTTTATATATATATATATATATGATATATGATATATGATATGATGATAATCAAAGGGTAACAAAATATAATAATTTTTAATTCATATTTTTGATTTTCTAAATGGTGTGTTATACCCAACAAATTCATATTATGCAACCTAGTATATCCTACTAACATGTTTGTGTGTTATAGTATAATTGCAAATGTACTGTTTGGTTACACAATTGTCATCATAAGATTATATTAAATTTTAAAAATGAAAGGTAATCATTTAAAAATTATGTTAGATAAATAAAGAACTTTATAAATGATACTCTACTAAATTAAATATTTAATATATATATTGTCTTTTGAAAATAATATAAATTAATAAGCATATATTCTTAACTAATATTACATTTTTCAAATTAGTATATTTCAATTGAATTAATAAAAAAAACTAAAAGTACAAGAACTCTATAAACATCATGAAATGCATGTTTGACAAAAATATTAATAGTACAAATAAAATGTCATATATTATTAAAATATTTGACAAAAAAATAATGTATCAAGTCTGACTAAAAAATAAATAACTTACAATGTGAAATCTCAAGTCAATACTACTAAAACAAATGAAACTGGAAATATAACATAAGTTCTAAGTTTGAAACAAAAAATTCAACATAATACTCTTATGTCAAATTTCAACATAACATACATAAATATGATTATTTTTTCAAGAAAAAAAAAGTAAAACGTGATTCTATGACCTTACTCAACAATGAATGATACTTTAATTTAAAAATTAGAATACTAACAAAATGATGCTAGTGAAAAAAAAAATATGGCATAAAAAAATAGACAATACGAAAAATTACATGAAAACATATCAAGTAAAGGTTGAGAATGAGAATGAGAATGAGAATGAAATGAAATATAAGTAATAAAAAATAAAAATATAAATTTTAGAATAATTAAAAAAATAAAATAATAGAAATAAAAAAAATAAATTAAAACGAAAAAATAGAAATAAAAAAAAGTAATTGTCTTGTAATTATATCATGTAATTGCTCTCTTCCAATCACCCAATTATCGATTGACCAAGTAATTACATAATCAATCAAACACATTAGACAGTGTAACTACATTCAATTACATCAAACGAAGGTGATTTTCCAAACAAGCCCTTCAAGCCCTTAATATGTACTCATTAGGACATTAATAATGATATTAGTATCAAATTTCTTCATTTCAGTTTTCAAGACAAAACATGCTTAATGCATATTGTAAAAGGTTCTTTGATGATGGTACGTGGCTCAATGAATTTTCTCTTGAATTTTACATCAAGCTATCTGTTTTTCTCTTTTTTTTGGTTGAAACATCATATATATATATATATTGAGAATCCTAGGTCTGCCAACGTGGTGTCACCACAAATCAGGATTCCCTTTTAATTTATTTATTTCCAAAATTAGTCTTCCACTTCATGAAAAATTGTGACTTTTATGAAGAGTTGTGACTTTTATAAAAAAATTGTGACTTTATGAAAAGTCGTGACTTTTATGAAGAGTTGTGACTTTTATGAAGAGTTACGACTTTTATGAAAAGTTGTTAATTTTATGAAAGGTTGTGACCTTTCCGAAGGGTTGTAACTTTTTCAAAGAGTTGTGACATTTCCGATAAGGCACGTTAAGAATTTGTTCACACTACCCTCTATTGTCTATAAATAGGGTTTCCTCTCATTCAACAAAAAATTTGTACTACTTCTTTTCTTCTGCACAATTAAATATTCATGTACTCTGCTCCTGTTGAGTGACTTACTAACAAAAATGTTTTTGTATCAATACACTGGTGAATAGAATCGTTCCATCCTGAGAAAATCTATTCCTTTAAACCTCGGGTGGCCCAGTGGTTTGGGTTTGGGACTTCCATGTTGGAGGTCTCAAGTTCGAAACCCCTTGCCAACGAAAGCAGGGAGTTTGCCTTCTAGGTCGAGCTCGTCGCATCAGGCTTGCCTAGTGCGGGTTACCTCTCATATGTGGTATGCGAGCTATTGCATAGGAGCGAGGGTTTTACCCGATGCGCACCCAAAGGGTAGCGGCTGTGGGTTTCCCTTGTCATAATAAAAAAAAAAACCTCAGGTACCAGAGGGAAATAATTTCCTTAAGGGGACACTGTGCATTCAGTGGACTCGATTTTTTCCTTTCTGTTTCATTCTATTGTTACAGATCCTCCTGGTATGTTATTTTACAGTCATTAATTTATGCTTATGATATTAATTGTTGTTTTTAGTACATATTTTAAACTTTGTTGTTTGTATTTCTGCAAAGTTAGTGTTATAAGTATTTGCTAATATATAGTAAATAATACATATTAATTGAGTTTCATGCAAGTTTCCTCTACTGAAACTGTTGAAGGTACAAGAAAAAAACTCCTTAAAGATCTATACTACCATCTCCTGAAGACAAAATTAAAATTTGGTATGTCATTGTAAGGACATAAAGATCTTAAAAACTTTATCACACCTTGATGTGCGAAGTGAACAAGGAAAAGAAAACAAGAACTAATAAATTTTTTATATGGATTCAAGGATGTGTCGGATACCATATAGAGGAATATGACCAGACTGGAGCCTCTTTTAATCACAAAGACATAGATAAACACAATAAATTTATTGCTCATATTCAATATGAAGTATGGACAGAATCTCAAGTTTACTCCAAGTTGTAAAAACTTTTCTTGAAGTAATAAATGTGTTACTCGACATTGCGATTGGAATAGAAGTGTAGTTTCAAATTGAACTCCATCACTTTGGTATGTTGATTTATATATATAAAAAAAAAAAAACTAAATAGTTTTGTGTAATATTTTTACCTTTCAAGTATATATAATAAGTTGAACTGTTGTCCAATATGATACATTCTCTCTTTAATTTTTCATTTTAATAATTACTTATGATACATTTAAATGGGATAAAGCAAAAGGTAGGAGTAAATTTTTTACACGTTAGAATCAAAATATTTGTTCATTTTTTTCAGCCTTTTAAAATTTATTTATCCTTTCGCCAATGATTATTTATTTATTAGAAAAATTAATATCTCAGGTTGATGTTCATTTGATTCTCCAAAAATATCTAATAGTAACACTTCTTGGAAGCAAAAGGATAAACTATAAAATCAAATTAAAGGTGATTGATTGAAGGATAAATGATCATATGTTATAATTATCATTTTCCTTTACATTATTAATGTTCGTTACTACGTAATCTTGTATGTAAGATAATATAGTGTTTTAGTTTTAATCACTAATAGATTTTAAGTATATTTTATATATTCTGTGATATTAAATTTCCGTGCGAGTCGAGGATAATTTTACTAGTTCTCATTTATAATTTGCGTAATTTTTAGTATATTTTTGTTTCAAAATATGAAAATTTAAATAACAAGAAAAGAGAGAGACACTAAAAAAATAAGTAGCAAAATATATTTGCTAATTTTCATAACTATTAATTTATTCACAAATGTTGATGGTATTAAAATTAATATTTGATGTGATGATATTAGTTATATTGAAAATTTTAAGTTTTCTTCTACTTTAATTATCAAAATTTTATTGGGAAAATTATGTGAATAAGCAAGCATATACTAGTTAATTAACTAACATAACTATAGTTTGAATTAATTACAGTTCACAACTTACTTTTAACTGTAATTTCGTTGCTTATACGTTTACAAATACAAATTATACATACGTATATATACAATTATAGGACTTATATACAAATACAATTACCTTGTCTCCACTCTCTGCCCCTCTCGCTCGCCTCTCTCCTCCCTCCCCCAATCTCGCTCGCCAGATATACAAATACATATGTATAACAATTACATATATAATTCGCCTCTCTTTGCTCTCTACCTTCTCTCACTCGCCTCTCTTCTCCTTCTCCCAATCTCGCTCGCCTCTCTCCTCTCTCCTCTCTCTCTCTCTCTCAATCTCGCTCGTCAAATATGAAAATATATATGTATACCAGTTACATATATACAATTATTTGACAGATATACATATACAATTCGATAGATATATATACGATTCGTCTTTCTCCACTCTCGGTCCTGTCTCGCTTGCCTCTCTCCTCCCTCTCCCAATTTTGCTCACCTCTCTCCTCCCTTTAACATGTAGCTACAAATCGTAATTAATAAACTATAGTTATGAAGCATAATTAAGTTATTTTTGAGTGGCTATATGTAAAAAATCCCCATTTTAAAATAGTAAATTCTCACACCATATATCTTAAGATTCCTTAATTATTAGTTCTTATAATACCTTTTATCACATATTTTAGGGCCACTTAAATTTTAAAAATATATTTTTCTTCAAATAATATATTTTAGGACTCTTTAATTCTTAAATTATACTTTCTTCTCACCATCTATTTTAGGATTCATTAATTTTAATTATTTTAAAGATAATTAAATAATAATTTGAGGAAAATTGTAAAAATGTCAATTTTGCCTTTGTAAAATAATTTCAATTGCTATTTCTAAATATGTTCATACTTTTAATATAATATAAAATATACAAAAAATTAGCTGAATCATACCAGTACCAAAAAAAACAAAAAAATATTTAGGACGAATTCAAAAATCTACTTTAATTACATAAAATAAAATAATTATAAATTAATACATACCGAATCACTCTTAACAATGCTACAATTTTAAATGGTCAAACCTGTCACACCCCGAGCCTACACCCTGGACGTGGCCGGCACTCGAGAACCATTGATGTCCCCAAGCAAACCCTTGGCCTGGCTTACTTACTCAGCGGAAGACTTAACTGAACAAGATAATCTCAAACATAATTTTAAAGAGATATAAAACTTAGCCAAAACGACAACTGAAGTCTTTAAACAACATCTAAATGATAATGTAAAGACAACTGAACTACTATATGTCTATGAAGCCTCTAAAACAAGGAGGGATGTCGGGACAAGACCCCCGATCATCCTAACAATAAAATACTGAAAGCAAAGTAAAATGAGTCCTCCAGAATGCAAGGAGGCTCAACAACAGACTCTGAGTGCTCAACACATGTAATCATATTTTTTTTTAGAATAATATTTTTATTTTATTTACTAAATAGATTTTAAAATAATTTTTAACTGAAAATAACACATGTAATCATTTAATTGATTGTTTGTCACGTCATCAACGAGTGTATTACACTCCTTTCAGTTTTTTTGTTTATTGTCAAAAAAGTGTCAAAACAATATAACAGGACCCTACATGAGGTGTCTAAAATGAACATCGCTGAGTTGAGGTGTCTAAGTGAAACTTACTGTCAACTTTAGGGGGCCACCGATGAATTTGGCCATTTTAAAATCATACACGAAAATCTATCAACTAGTTTTGTTCTCATCAAGTACTGTACTTTAAAAACAGTCTCACTAGATATTAGCAAAAAAAAAAATGAAAATAAAAAAGAAGGGAAATAGTCTCAAAATTTAAAATATATTTGATCAATTTTTAAATCAATCTAAACCGACTCTAATTATTTATCACAATCACATTATTCCCAAAGCCCAAGTGTCTTGAAGCATGATGAGCACGTGTATGTTGCCCAATTTTTTCACTCTTTTACTAAGGGAAAAGGGTAAAAAATACCCATCAACTTTGATTTATTGTTTGAATTTACCCTTGCCGTTAAAATGAAGTTAATTTTACCCCTTCCGTTACTAATTTCACCAAATTTGCCCCTCATTTGACGAAAAGCCCAAAAGTGACCCAAATTACCCGATTTTATTTTTAAAAAACCATTCCCTATTTTTAACCCAATGCCCCGACCCTTCTAGGATAACCCGGTTAACCCGTATAACCCAATGCCCTGTTACCCATTCTCTCTCTCTTTGAAAAGATAATCTCCTTTTCTCCATCATAAGCTAAGTCGAAGAACGATGAGTTGAAGAAAAAACAACCCAGTTTCTCCATCAGAATTTGTACTAATCGTTGTTAAGGTATCAAATTGAACAAATCTTCTTTGATTATTGTCTTTTGATAACATTTAGTTGTTGATTATGAGTTAGGGTTTGTCTCCAAATTTCTGGCTCATTTGTTTGCCTTTTTACCGATATGTATTACGATCTGTTGGTTAGGGTTTGTGGGTATCTGTCTTTCTGACTCATTTGTTTGCCTTTTTACCGATATATATTACGATCTGTTAGTTAGGGTTTGTGGGTATCTGTCTTAGGGTTATTTGTTTGACTTTTTACATCTAAAATTTAACGGTTTGTTACTTTAGTTGTTGATTTACGAGTGTTGATGTTGTGGGTTAAGGTTTTTGAGTTATGGATTTACCTTTTTACATCTAAAATTTCACGATTTGTTAGTTACTTGTTTGCTTTTTTACGATTTAGGGTTTGTGGGTTTGTGGGTAGGTTTTAGGGTATTGTATGAATTTGGAGGAGGTGGTTTAGGTTGTGGAGATGTTATTGAGTATGGGCTGATTTCTGGTTCCAATATTTTATTGGGAAATTCTTGATTGAATATGGTCCCTTTTTTATGTGGGGCCAATATTTTATTCATTCTTATTGAATGTGGTTCCTTTTTCTCCAAACTTCCTAGTTATTTGTTTACTTTTTTATAGTTTGTTAATGTTTATGCTTATTGAATGTGGTCCCTTGTTGTCTTTCTGTGCCTTTTTAGGAGTTTTGTTAATGTTATTACTGCTTTTGGAAGTTGTTTATGTTGTCTTTGTGTGCCTTGATTGTGTGCCTTTTTATGTGTTTTGTTTTCCCTTCTTAGTTATTTTGTCTCATTCATGCTTTTGGAAGTTGTTAATGTTTGTTTTCTTGTGTGCCTTAGGTTGCTTAAAATTGTTTTGGTTGATCTAGTATTTTACCATGGTGGGGAATGGATAAGAGAGCCTAAAATGCTCTATGAGAGGAAGCTTGTTCACAAATGGGAAGGTTATGATTCTGATCTCTTATCTTATATAGATATTACTAATGAGTACATTAATATATTAGGCTATGTGGGTGTGCAACCGTTAATAGTATATGTCCCTTCTGGAAAATACTATGAAATAGAAGGTGATGAGGGGATTAAGGCATTATTGTCCTTTGTTATGATAAATTTGATGTAATTAATTTATTTGTTGTTGATGATAGTGAGTTAGATGTTGATGTAGAGAATATAACTAAAATGTTAGAGACTGTGGTAGTTATTGATAATGTATCTACTGATTGTACTTATGATGGTACTAAAAATGATAGTGATACTTTCAATGATAACTCTGATTATAATTCTGAAGAATTGGAGGTTCTTGCACAAGAAAGGAGGAGGGTGATTGATGGTAGCTTGTGTGATTACAAGGATTTACACAAGTCAATGACATTTAAGGATATAGCTGAAGCTAGAAGATACATTAGTTTGCATTCATTGGCAAATGTCTATAATTTAACCATTAAAATAAGATTTAGGGTTGTTTGCAAAGAAAAATACAACTTTGTATGTCTAATTTCTGGTGAAAAGAATTATGCCGGTGTTAGAGTGAAAACATTGAAATGAGAGCATAAATGTGATGATCCATGTGGTAACTACAAGGTTAGTGTAACTACAATTGCTTTTTACTTTAAGGAGAAGTTGCAGGTTAATCCCAAATACAAGATAAAAGAAATGAGAGTTGATCTGAAAACTGCTTTCAACATTAATGCTCATTTTGAAAAGTGTAAGAGAGCTAAAAGAATGATTTTGGAGGACATGGAAGGCAGTTTTTGTGATGATTATAAGAAACTTGTTGGGTATGCAAATGTTTTAAAAGAGAGTAATCCAGAAACTGATGTTGTCCTTAAGGTTTCAAAAAATGCAGATGGAAAAAGAATTTTTTTAGGATGTACATTTGTTTTGAAGCACTGAAGAATGGATTTAAGAATGTGTTGAGATCTTTCATTAGACTGGATGGTACATTTTTTAAGGGTAAAGCTAAAGGTCAATTGTTATGTGCTATTGGTCAAGACTCAATGAACCATTTCTATCCTATTACTTGGGCTATTGTGGACAGAGAGTGCAAGGCTTGAAATTGCTTCAGAAGTCTCTAAACATCAACGGTGGAGAAGAAATCACATTCATGTGTGATATGCAAAAGGTAAATTCTCATGTTTGTCACTTCTTTATTCATTCTTACTGTATCTTTATCTTTTATATCTTTATTTGTTGTCTTATGTATTATCATTTGTCTTGTATATATCTATGCCTGATAAACATGGATTAATAGAAGCTGTTAAAAATATTTTACCTAATGTTATGCCTAGATTTTGTGAGAGACACATAGAGGCCAATTGGAGAAAAAAATGTAAGAGATCTAAAATGATGACTAAGGTATTGTGGTGGTGTGCATGGAACACCTACAAAGAGGAGTTGGATGATCATTTGAAGACATTAGATCAACTGTCCGAATAAGTAAAAGATCATTTGTGGCATTTTCCAATACAAACTTGGTGTAGAGTATGTTTTGACACCGTTTGCAAGAATAATAAGGTGGAAAACAATTTGGCTGAATCATTCAACTCTTGGATATTGGAAGCAAGACACAAGCCAATAATTGGTATGCTTGAGGATATAATAATAAAAGTTATGAACAAGTTTGTCAAAAATGAAGATGAACTGATGACTTGGAACTGTGATTGGAGTCCTACAACTATTGAAATGTACAATGAATTCTTGAAGATTGCTAATGTGTGTGAATTAAATTTCAATGGAGATAATGGATTTGAGGTAAGTGAAGGAAATGACAGACACATTGTCAATTTGGCAGATAAGAAATGCACATGTAGGGTATGGGATCTTACTGGAATACTATGTCCCCATTCAATCAAGGCTATTCTTTACAAGAATCTTGATCCATTGGAAGAGATTCACTGGTGGTACTCTAAGGAGACATATCTTTTGACTTACCATTGTAAGCTACAACCAGTGCCTAGTCAAAAGTTCTAAAAAATTGAAGCAGAACAAGCAATGGAACCACCAGAATTGGTAAGCTTAGCTGGCAGACCTAGAATGAATAGGAAAAGAGATAAAGATGAAGCACTTAAGAGACAAACTGAATGAGTTGCACCAAGAAGATGGAGAAAAATAACGTGTTCAAACTGTGGAATTCCTGGACACAATGCAAGAGGTTGTCATAAGGTAAATATTTCATTTGCTATGTAATCAGTTATTGTTATTGTAATTATGATTTTTCTGTAATTGTGACTTTTCTGTTATTTTGTCAGTTTATCTTGTAATTGTGATTTTTCTGTTATTTTATCAGTTTATCTTGTAATTGTGATTTTTCTGTTATTTTATCAGTTTAATCAGAATAGTGAAGAAAACACTTCTAATACTGGACAACTTAAGAGTAAGAAGCAAACGGTAAAATTCATCTTTTTTTAGTTCTCACTTATTTTACAATGTCATGCTTCAGTTTTGAGTAATTGTCTCACTTCAGTTTTGTGTAATTGTTTCACTTCTAATACTGTAATTGTCTCACTTATTGCTATGTAATCCATCTTTTCAGATGAACCAAATGATGGGTGAAAGCACCTCTAAGGCTGGACCGTTAAAAAGAAAAAAACAAAAGGTAAGAAGGCTGGGCAATTTTTTCTGGTATAGTCAGTATTGTGATATGTTAAAGATGGAATATTTTTTCTTATATTAGATGGATAAACAATGTGACAAGGGAAAAAAGCAAATAAATGAGAGGCATATGACACTAATTGATGAAGAAGATGTTGAGTATCCAACACCTACTCAAGATTATGGAGGACTTTCCCTTGACAGTTCTCCAATTGATGCAACAGTGGAGGACTTCCCATTGACAGCTCCACAACCTACTCAATATTGTGCATCAGATGAAGATAAATATTTTGGTCTTGATGTTGAGGATGACATGCCATGGAAGCCAAGATATTTTTCAGAGTTGAAGTCTAAAATTCAACAAAGACAGAAACAAACACAACCCACTGGATCAAGAAGAATCAACTTTGATTGTGATGGTCTGACTATACCAGAAGACTATGAACCAAAAGGGCCTACATGGAAGGGGAATGCATCTGAAACTGGAAATATGTTAGAGCAATTAAGAAAGGAAAAGGTATGAAAGTTAGACAATTTAGTAATATTTTACAAGAGTGATGTTTGGTATATCATTGTGGTTTTTAATCAGATGGATATGCGATCCAACAAGTAAAAGAAACAAGCAAAAGAGAGGCATATACCACTAATTGATGAAGAAGATGTTGAGGACTTTCCCTTGACAACTCCACAACCTACTCAAGATTGTGCATCAGATGAATATGAAGATTTTGGTCTTGATGTTGAGGATGACATGCCATGGAAGCCAAGAGATTTTTCAGAGTTGAAGTCTAGAATCCAACAAAGACAGAAACAGGCACAACCTATTGGATCAAGAAGAATCAACTTTGATTGTGATGATCTGACTATACCAGAAGACTATGCACCAAAAGGGCCTACATGGATAGGGAATGCATCTGAAACTGGAAAAATGTTAGAGCAATTAAGAAAGGAAAAGGTATGAAAGTTGGCCAATTTAGTAACTTATTTCATAGTGTGATGCTTAAAGTATAATAATTTTGGTCTTTTTATCAAATGGAGATGCGATCCAACAAGGAAAAGAAACAAACACAATGTACAAGATCAAGACAAATCAACTTCCTTGGAGATGGTTCGAGTGTACCAAGTGACTTGTATGCACCAAAGGGACTTACATGGAAGGGAAATGCATCTATTACTGGAAGAATGCTGGAGCAATCAAGAGTGGAAAAACTTAAGACAAAAAAGGGTAATGGCAAGGCACAACAATGACAAGTTCAGTAATGAAGACAATATTTTGTTATTTTGTTGCATGTTTTTGAGATACTAATGTCATACACAAACATGTTTATATGTTTAAAAGCTTTTTGTATTTGCACTAACTTCTTTTGGGGTATGTACTGAACTAACTTCTCCATGTTCAAATCGGTTTTTTGTCAATATATATGAAGTGTTCATCGTGTTCATCAATATATATGTAATGTTCAAAATCAGTTTCTTTCAATATCAGATATAATATTGCAATTTTGTTCAGGTTCTGTAAATGTGTAAAAGAGAGATCATAAATGTTCAGGTTCTGTAAATGTGCAATTTTGTTCAAATTCTGTAAATATATGAACATTACTTCAACTACTAAACATTACTTCATATTATATCAGTGCTTAGGTCCTTCCATTCCAACACCAAAATGAAGAACAAAAAGGAAATCAACATTACAAAAGACACTAACAACTGATGCTGAAAGTAAACACTAACAAAGAAAGTCACTTAGTCGTTAATGCAACTAGAAATCCAACTAAAAGAAAACATGAAATCATAACTTTGTACTTTATATTGTGATATTTGTCTTCAAATGTCCTAACTTTTTCCACTACCAAATCATTCGATGCCTCCAATGTAGCAATTATTTCCGACAAATGACCTGCTTTTATTGTCTCAAAAAAAAATGACCTGCTTTTATCTTCAATTTTTTCACAACAATCTTCAAGTTCTCCATTTCAATCTTCAAATTCTCCATTTCAATCTTCGAATTCTCCATTTCCATATTGACATCTTTCAACGACGACTCTAAATTACGTAGGTAAGCTACTTCAGGAAAAACTTGGTCTTCCCATTTCCAATATCCATATGAAGAAAACTGCCATAAGAATACTCGAAATCAGTTCATACGAAGAAATACGAAATCAACTCATACGAAGAAATACAAAATCAGTTCATACAAAGAAATACAAAATCAGTTTAATAATAGGAATAAATCAGTTCATATACTTACATCCAGACGAGGACATTGGAAAAATCTTCTTCCGGATTTGATGTAGTACTCGAAATCAGTGTTTTGACCACCAAACCACAAGCACATTTTCTTTGAGACGAATAACTATTTTGTAACATTTTCTGAGAAGAAAAATCAGAGGTGAACGAAAGAGAGATGCTGGAAGAACAATGGAGGAGAAGTTAATGGGTAAAGGGCATTGGGTTATACAGGTTAACCGGGTTATCCTAGAGGGGTCGGGGCATTGGATTAAAAATAGGGAATGTTTTTTTTTTTTAAATTTGGGTCACTTTTGGGCTTTCCGTCAAATGAGGGGCAAATATGGTGGAATTAGTAACGAAAGGGGTAAAATTAACTTCATTTTAACGGCAAGAGTAAAGTCAAACAATAAACCAAAATTGAGGGGTATTTTTGATCCTTTTCCCTTTTATTAATGCAAAAATGTACAACTTTTCAAATGTTTAATCTCAATTTATAGTAGAATTAACAATTGTTTTATATATTATACAAATTTATAATACTACTTGAAAATATTTTAAAGAAAATGAACAAATATACCGTTTAACTCAATTTTGCAATTTTAACCAAACATCCCTTTATTAAAAAAGTACCACATATATATCCAACTGTTTAACCACATTTATCCTTTTTGTTTATATACTTATTATTGAATTAATAAAATAAAAATATAAAATTATTTTTTTTAATTAAAAAAAATACCACATGACTTAAAAAAGAATTCAAGACCCAAATTTAATCCGTCTAGACTCGAACCAAATGAAAAAAATAATCCCAAACCCTCTTCTACTCAATTGTAAATAAAATGATATTGAGTCGGGTCCGAATAAAAGATGATTTTTTAATTGGCTAGAGTTTGGATGAGTAAAAAAAATAGGTAAGGAATTTTTTTAAAGATACATAACATCTGAAATTAAAAATAAATAATTTTAGGATTTATTTGATTCAATCTATTAATTAAAAGGGTAAATACATCATTTGTTAGACGACGAAGATATACATGCACCGTTTATTAAATATTGAGAATATATATACAAACATTATTTCTTTAATGATGAGTATATCTGCTTTAAAGACAAAAGAATATTTCCTCGCTATATTTTATAGTGGAGTTTCATTAATGACAATAATTTAAAAATAATCAAAATATACTTATTAATAATAAGAGTATAAATGGTCTAAAAATATAATAAATGATAAAATGAAAGAATTTTGAAAGAAACAAAAATAATTTATTTTCCTCAATAATATAATATTTTTAATTTCTTGTATAATAGAATTTAATCATATAACATGGAACCAAAAAAAAGTTTTTTGATATAGTATTGTTGTTCAAATTAATCACATTTTGTAATTTAATTAGATTGACATAAATAGACTATAGATTATTACTGCCAAAAATAGAGCATATGATAAATTATTATTGATATAAATAGACTATAGATTATTACAACCAAAAATAGAGCATAGGATAAATTAAGGAATAAATTAATTGAGTCATATTTACACAAAAACTCAAAAAATTCATTTATTGGGACGAATAAAACAATTAACAAATATATATAATGTATATGTAGAGAATCTCTCGGTACATATTTTAGCTCTTCACGCCCTCGGCATTGCTGTTGAGACTTTCAGGATTCTCTGTGAGAAGAAAGACAAAATGGAGGAGGAGAAGCAAGAAAACCCTTTGAAGAGAAACTTTGAAGCTTTTAGTAGTGAAGCTGAACAGATGGATGTAGAGAGGAAGAAGAAGATAGAGGAGTTTATACCCAGAGAGTAAGCAAAACTATTTGGTTCTTAATTTTTTGTTTTGTGCTAAAACATGTAGTTGAAATTGCATGTTGGGGTTTTTTGTTTTCAGGTATCAGTTGAAGGTGTTTAAAGTGGCTATGAGAAGGAACACCATTGCTGTACTGGATACAGGGGCTGGGAAGACTAATATAGCAGTGATGATGATTAGAGAAATTGGGAAAACGTTGAGGAATGATGATGAGAAGAAGTTGATTGTGTTCTTGGCACCAACTGTTCATCTTGTTCATCAGGTATGTATCTTTTTTCTAAAAGAATTTTGGTTGATGAATAAGAGAATGTGGTTCAGAAACTCTTGATTATGGAGGGTTGGTATATGTAATGAGTGCCCTTTCCCCCCTTTTTTCTCATAAAGGAAAAGAAAAGAAGTCCAATTAAGCTTGATCAATTTACTGTTTTTCTGTATATGACATACTTCCTTAATTTTGATGGTTTGGAAAAAACATAAATAAATCAGTACCTAAAAATAAATCTAGTCGAAGGGAGTAAACACATGAAGCTCCCATATACCTAAAAAGTAATTTTAACCATGTATAATTAGTATAGTTTTCTGCTGAAGGGGGTTCGGATGAAAACTGGATTAGGTAAAGTTCAGTTCTTTCTCTGGTCAAGTAATACTCAAATGTTTTTCTCTTCGTCAAGCAATACTAAATCTCATAGGTATTTTTTCAAGCATCCCTTTCACTTACACTGTACAGTTAATGTGCATTTGTATTGCAGACAGTCTCTGTTGTTGTTGGATAGTTTTTTTTTCTTTTTTACTTCTATTATCTAATAGCAGTTACTTTGATTTCTGCCTAGAATCATCAAAAAGTTGTTTTTTTTATTTTGATGATGTAAGATGTTGTATTAGAAAGGCATCAAGGAGATGCAAATTACATACACAAAAACATGATTAACTCATGAGAACAAAAACACCAATCTAATCAGGGAGTTAGCCACAAGCAAAAGAATGGTCGCTAAGCCATATTGAGGGAGCTAATGAAATCTAAGAGGGGTAATATATAATTTACAGGGTATAAATTGATCCAATGGAAAGGGTTAATAAGGCAAAAGGATTTCAAACTGCTAATTGGAGTAGAGACACCATCAAAACATCTGAGATTCCTTTCCTTCCAAATACACCAAAAAATGCATGATGGAATCATCTGCTAGGTCTTCTTGATGGGGCTATCAACTTCTCTAAGACTCCAACTTCCAACTACTTCTTTGACACTCTGTGGGAGAATCCAGTTGATACTAGCAATTGAAATGAACATATTCCAAAGAGCTGCTGCCACTGGACTGTGCAGAAACAGATGATTCACCGATTCCAGGCTATTGAGGGACTTGAAGCATCTGTTTACGAGCTGAAGTTTCCTCCTATTTAGATTGTCCAAGGTTAGGATAGCATTCCTGAGGGTAGTCCAGGTGAAACACTTGATTTCAGGGGGTTATTTAGTCTTCAAATCAGTTTCCATGGCCTCTGGTCTATCATGTCATTTGAAGAGCACAACTTGTGGTATCCTTCCTTCACTGTATATATTCCTTTTTCAGAGTTGCCCCATTTTAAGCGATCAGGCAAGTGAGAGGTCATTGAGGCTCCTTCTAGAGTTCTGAAAAAATCAAAGAGCTCATTAAGCTCCCAGTCCCGAAAATTCCTTCTAAAGCGAGGTGCCCATATTCCACCTTCTCTATTTTGAGCCACTGAAGAGTCTGTATCAGAGGCTATCGAGTAAATAACAGGGTGGGAGACATTGAGAGATTGATTGTTAAGCCATCTATCTTTCCAAAATTTAACTGAGTTACCATTTCCGATCCTAAAGGACACCTCTTGGAAGAATTCCTCCTTAGCTTGTTAATGTACTTCCAAGGTCCAACTCCATAAGGGTCATTATTCTGCTTGGTAACTTTTTGTTACTGCGTATGTATTTTCACTCCTCAGCTTGAGGAGTCCAAGTAAGAATTGAGGAGTGGATTTCCAAAAATAAAAATAAAAATAAAAATAATGACTCTGTTTATTTTTCTTAGCAAGCATGTCTCTCAATGGAGTTCTTTTAAATGTTGACCTGTTTTGCCTTGAACCTTAATTTTTTCTTTCTTTCCTTTTTCTTGAACCTGTATGTGAAATATCATAACAATTGCTTTATTAATGACTAATAAAAAAGGTTCAATTAGTAAAGAATTTTCTCCAATTTTACCAGCTAATAGTGTAAGACCTTAATTTAATATTGACAATCTGCATGTTGGCCAAATTGAACAACTGTCAGCTTAGTTGAATCGAAATGGTATGTTGTAAACAAAACATGCTAACCATGGAAGGAATGGCTGGAATGCAATCACATTGATGTCTACTTTGCTAAAATGTCTCTAGATAAGCATGACCCTTCACTGTCTTTATCTCATAATTATTAGTGTTACTGCTATTATTTTTTTTGTTTATCCAATAACCAAGAAATCCTTTAGGGCTAGTGGCGTACAGTGCAAAACTCAGTGGATAATGTGCCTGCCCCTCCGTTGTCTTTATCTCCTTTTTGAGAAATGACTTCATTAAACCATGTTCATAAATTGGAGTATGAATGTATGATACTTTTAGTAAAAGAAGGAATATATACATCTGATAACCGTGGTGTCTGGGCCAGCTTGCATGCACCTCGACTAGTTTCACGGGATACCCGCCACCTCCCACCAGGTACCTGATAACTCTGTCCACCAAGGGCAGGACAGATGGGAAGAAATCACCTAGTGTTTTTGTCTCTATTGTGATTTGAACCCGAGGCCTCATGGTTCTCACCCACTTTATTGAGGTGACAAGCCCAATCATGAAGCAGCGGGATTGATGTATTCCTAGTTCCTATAGACTCACACAAATAGAAGTCTCTAAAAGATATGAAAGGAGAGAAAAAGAAAATAGTAATCGAATTTGTCTTCCAAGGAAAAGTACTTGATTCCGAACAATGCCAGGATGTTACTGTAGGTAACCCTAATTTGTCTGACCCATATCCAGTTTGCCAGCAAACTTGGAACAAGCAATTTGTTTGCTTCCAATTCAAGAACTCAAAACTTTTAGAGCTTCCACTGTGCTGTATTCATTAAACTCCTAAATGAGCATGCCTTTTCCCAAAATTATAACCTTTAGAGGGGTTTTGAGCACTAAATGATTTGCATCAACTTAAAGTTTGAGTTTGAGCAGCATCAGTTTGGTACTTTGGAATGTGTTCAATTGTTGATGATGCTAATCCTTGTTTATTTACAACATTATTGCAGCAATATGAGGTTATACAACATCATACACACCTTGCTGTTCAAGAATACTATGGGGCCAAAGGAGTTGATGAATGGAATGCAGAATCCTGGAAAAAAGAAACTGATGATAATGATGTAAGTGGTTCCCCTTTTCTTGGTTTTCTGTACTAAAGGTGTTTGTGCTGAAATAATTGTATGATAATCGATATGTGCCAAGCAAAGTTAACTTTTACAATCTCAAGATGACTAGCTCATCTGTGGTTCTGTAGTCAAGATATTATCATTTGACAAATAGTCACGTGTAAGAATCAAAGAGCTTCCATTGATCATTGAAGTAAATCCCTTAAACAGGTCAAGTTACACTATGCATAAATCTTCATTTTCTTGATTCAAATATTTATATGTAAAAGTTATTTATTTCCCTTATTGAGGTTATGGGTACTGCAGTAACTTGTTGATGAATGACAAAAAAATGATTTTATGATTGTAGTGCTTAAATTTCTTGGTCTACACAAGAACATATTTAACTCGAACACTCTGTGCCTAGCATGCCGCTTTCTGGTTGTAGATTCTGATATCTATGATTAATATTTTAAATTTAGTGCCACACTCAATGTTCTCTGCGTGTTACTTGTCATCTTAGTCTGATGGAAAGTCTATTTAAGCCAAATTTGCTGATCAGGTCTGAGCCGCATAGAATTTCAGACTAGTCTGACCAATTTCTTTGCTGATCACATGAAAAAAATGTTCGTGTGATCAATCTTGGCTACCAGAAATTAGATATTTGTTTAGTAGTCAATCTTAGTTAGCAAAAATGTGCATGCTTGATTGTACGAGATTACACAAGTCTTCTGTTTCCTCTCATTTAGATTATTTGTGAGTCTGGCACACATTCTTTCTCTTATTATCCATAAAAGCAACTTTGTTGGTCTCTTAAGTGGGTTGGGTTAGAATGAAACAACCTTTTATGTGCTTGGAGGAGATAAAATTTGGGGTGAGAGTGATCCTATTTCTAAGTCTGCATCCAACTAGAAATTTGTAGACTCTATCAGATCCAACATTGGACTCGGTCATACTACTTTGACTTGAAACCTCTGTGATCTTTTCTTTATGTTGACTTCTTCTTGAGCAAGGCTACCCATGCTTTTTAAAGTAATTTATGGATGGGTTTTAAATATTAATTGGTATGCATTTACTATAGGTTTTGGTTATGACACCCCAAATTTTCTTGGATGCACTGAGAAAGGGTTACATAAAATTTGATACAGTGTGCTTTCTGATACTAGACGAGTGCCATCGCGCCAGTGGTAACCATCCCTATGCTAGGATTATGAAGGTAAGCCTCACTTCTTTCATGTGACTTTTCCTTATTTCCCTTCTCAAACTTTTCTCATCTTATTGTCATCCTGTTGGACATGCTCCCGTGCACTCTCTATAATCAACAAAGGAATTCTATCATCTATCCAGAAAAAGATCGAAGATTTTTGGGATGACTGCTTCCCCTGTGATTAGAAAAGGTAACTTTTGGCCTTCCTCGTGCTCTGCCTACTTCTCTTTTCCCAAATCACTCACACATCAATAAATAAATAACTAAAACATGGATAAAGGTGTTTCAAGGCAAAATAAATTCTATAATGCTTATGACGAAAAGGGTACAGTAACCCCCCTCCCCCAATCATTTCTTCTTTCCTGCGATCTAGACCTGTGGAATTCAATGTTTTCTTTAATTATCAATGTGTCACATGATGGCTCTAGTGACAAATATTTATGTTTCTGGTGACTGGAGTTATCTGAAAAGATATAGAAGAGATCTTTGTTCTTCCTTTGCTCACCATTTTCTAGTTTGATACTCCCTCCGTTTCAAAAAGAATGGCCTCATTTCTTTATAGTCTGTTTAAAAAAGAATGACCCCCTTTTTTTTTTTTTTTTGGCAACACTTTAACTTCAACTTTCCACATGGCATGTTTAAGATCACAAGATTAAAGGGCATTTTGGTACATTTGACATAACTTTAATTTAGAACCACAAGATTAAAAAGTTTTCTTTCTTTTCTTAAACTCCGTTCCAAGTCAAACTAGGACATTCTTTTTGAAACGGAGGGAGTGCAATTTTTCTTATGTGTATCAATGTAAATGTTGCAGAAGTGAATTAGATGCTTGAGATCCCAATTTTTTTTTGTCCAAGTGCAGTAGAGTGGAAGAGTTTTGTTGTTCTTAACCACTTCTTACATGCCATAGGCCCATAGCTCTTGCTACTTTGCCATCTATTCGTTCTTCACTTTCCCATTAGTTTTTGCGTTTTTACTGTGTCTTTTATTGTTAGAATAGGAGTAGGATCAAGAATAATATATATAATCCTACCTGGAAAAAGATTGTAATGTAGTGTCTTAGTTGGAAAAGGAGTCTAATGTAGTGTCTATAAATAGGGTCTCAATGTAATAATGTAGAGATACAATTCAATAATATTCTTCTCCAATATTTCTCACATTCATTATAGAAGAATTCGTTGCCTTTCCTCTGCCATCTGTTGATAAATTCTACGTTTTACTAATGTACTATATTTATTCTCTTATTTTTGTTTTTTCTTCCATGAAAAATCAAAAGAAAAATTGCCTACTGAAATTATACACATGTCTGCACGTGTGCATACTTGCATCAACTTGTAGTGGGATGTAGTCAGTTCTCAATTTTATTGAGGAGCTGACCGAAGATTTTGTTGGTGGTTGCTTCTGTTTGTTATATTTATATTGAATTAAAAAAATTCTTATTATTTAAGCTAATAAAAGAAACCCTTGAATCACTTGGTATATATACCGGAGTCTTTGACTTCCACTTAGTTATTCTCTGAGCTTGCTTGAGCCACATTTTCTATCAAACTTTGTGAGGTTCTTCAGGATGTATTCCTCTTCAAAGGATTGGACTCCTAACGTTTCGTCCAAAGCCTGTGATGAGTGTGTATAAAAGGTCTTATTTACTTACATGATTGATGTGATATATTTGCTTCATAGATAAATAATTATTGTTGTTTGTCTAATCTACTTATCCTTGATTACATTTATCAAAGTTTATGATTTGTCTGCATGATACCTGTAAAAATGTATGTGTTTTTTTGGATAAACTAATTTAAACATGTTAAGATAAATGATAAACCTGTATGTCATATATAATAGACACGATGTAAAATATCTTATGTCATACCATAGTTTAACTAGTAGTAAAATATTTTGTGAAGTAGGTAATGTTACATGCTAATTCCTACATGGTATTCCATTTGTAACAAGTGCACAGGTATAATTTGCAATCATTTAACTTTTCACAGTAAATATTATAAGAATGAAAAGAGAATAGTGACATCAGACATCAAGACTCGTGGGGATGTCATTTTGAATTAGTGAATTTGGTGAGAAGTACGATACATCTTGAAAAAGGTTGCATCTGCTAAGACAAAGTACTTATGTGTAGTAGGATCATAACAATTGTTATCCTTTTGGGACGAGAGTACCCAAAAAGATATATTTGATGGACTTTGTTGAAGTTTGTCATTTTTGGTTCAAGATCTTGGACATATTAAGTATACCCAAACACTCATGGAGATAGAGGAAACCAAGGTTGATCCTGATAAAATATAGAGTAAGGACTCTTGCGTTAATAGAAGAAGACATGTGATTGACTAGCTAACAAACTGTGAGAATGACATCAGCCAAAGGCGAAGCTCAACATGAGCGTTAATCATTAATGTTCGAGAAGTCTCGATCACATGCCTATTTTATGTTCAGCAACTCCATGTTGATGAGGAGTATATGCACAAGATGATGTACGTAGAGTATCTTGTGGAGGCATAAGGGAAGAGATAGGTGAAGAAAAATATTCTTGTGGATTGTCACTGGTTAGTTTCGTTATAGAAACACTAGGCTGGTTACAAATTTCAACACAAAAGACTTAAAAGATAGAAAACAACTCAGTTCTATTTTATTTTTTTGATAACCGTGGTGTCTGGGCCAGCTTGCGCGCACCTAGTGCGCTAAGAATATTCGTTATCAAAAGCGACAATACTGAAAATTTGAAGTAGACTGACACGGCTTGGATCCCATATATCTGAATGGACAATAATGGAGATACAACCCTATTGTTAATTTATTTCAGAAAAGAGTTGTGAGTGTTTCCCTAGCTGACATGATTTATACTCTAATGAAGACAAACGAGAAAGACCATTGGATGTCCTCAACAATTATGAAGAATATCATGAGAGGTAGCATAACTAAAAGTGATAGGTGTGTTCTGATTGGATAATTGGTACAAGCTGTGTGACTTATGCCTTATTCTAATCATCTATTTGGCATTCCTTGTCCTATACTATAATAGAGTAATCCAAAAAGGTAACAACATAATTAAGGTTTACGGCCAGTTTAATATGGTCATAAGATTATGTGGACATTCTAGCACAAAAGAACTGAGGTTAAAGACAATTAATGATAGGGTGGGCTCCATTTATCACTTTTACTATTGTTTTGGATTCACTAGTTTTATACAATCCTATTAGAATAGGATTAAGTTTATACAATTCTATTAGAGCAGGAATAGGAATAGAAATAGAAATAGGAATACTAAATAGTATCTTACTTGGTAAAGGATTGTATTGTAGTGTCTATAAATAGGGTCTCAATGTAATAATGTAGAAACGACAACAATTCAATAATATTCTTCACTTATATTTCTCACATGGTATCAGAGCCTCTACGATCTTGGTAAACAATCAAAGAGCTTCCACTGTCGGCGGGCGGCTATTATCCATATATGCTGCCCGTCCGGCTAATGATTATGTTAGCAAAAGTTGGGTCACCGTGTATCTTTCTGGTGACTATTTTCTCATATCTAATTTGTGTAGCACCGTGCCATCATTCCGGTGACTACTTTCTTATATCTAATTTGTGTAGCACCGTGCCATCATTCCGGTGACTACTTTTTCATATTTAATTTGTGTAGCACTGTGCCATCATTCCGGTGACTACTTTTTCATATTTAATTTGTGTAGCACCGTGCGATCTTTCCGGTGACTACTTTTTCATATCTGGTTTGCGTAGCACCGCACCATCTTTCTGGTGACTACTTTTTATATTTAATTTGTGTAGCACCTTGCCATCCTTCTGGTGACTACCTTTTTTTGCATATCTGATTTGCGTAGCACCGTGCATCTCTCCGGACTACTTTTCATATTTAATTTGTGTAGTACTGTTTGCATAGCATCATGTGTCTTTTCAGTGACTCCTCAGATTTGATTTGCATAGTTCCATTCGTCTTTCCGGTGAGGAGGTAGGGTTGTGCCATCATTCCAACCATACCCGTATATTTTTTCTTTTTCAGTAGGGTCGTGCCATCATCCCGACCCTACCCATATTATTTCTCATTTTCAATGGGGTCGTTCCATCAATTCGAACTATCCTATATAATTTCAATTTTCTAATTGGGTCTTGACATCATTCCGACCCTACCCATATAATTTTATTTCATAGATTGTAACCGCTTTTAGCCATCAAATCTAATACTCCGGCATATGAGCATGTTCCAACCAATTTTTCGATGATTTGTTTAATATCGACTCGTCTATTGATTCCAACATGATCCATATACTTTACACTAGATTTTGAGCACTTACAACGACTGCTGCATTATGAAGAAGTCTATATGGAGCAACCACCTAATTTTGTTGCTCAGAGGGAGTTTAGTAGCCTTGTATGTTGATTACGTAAGTCACTTTATGGTTTGAAATAGTCTTTGCAAGCTTGGTTTGGGAAGTTCCAACACTGTAATTTTATCACTCTGTGTTTTATCGGCATTATGCGTCAAATTCAGTATTTCATGAGAAGACCAAGCACATTGAGATGTCAATTTTGTGAAGTCGGTTGATCAACTTGCACATATCTCACCAAGCCCCTCATCGGTCGTTCTGTTAATTACATTTGTAACAAGCTAGGTACATGAATTGTATGCACTAGCTTGAGGGGGAGTGTTAGAATAGGAATATGTTTATACAATCCTATTAGAATAGGATTAGGTTTATACAATTCTATTAGAGTAAGAATAGGAATAGAAATAGAAATAGGAATACTAAATAGTATCCTACTTGGTAAATGATTGTATTGTAGTGTCTATAAATAGGGTCTCAATGTAATAATGTAGAAACGACAACAATTCAATAATATTCTTCACTTATATTTCTCACAAGTTAGGGTGTTAGTGAGGGTTTAATAGCATGAAAAAGATTTTAGTTACTAAAAGTTTGATTAGAAGCACCAGAATCAAGAAACCAACTACCAAAGGAAGAAGATTGTGTGACAGGCAAACAAGTTACACCAGGTTAGGCTGTGCAAGAGGATAATTGGTGTTTTGCAATTTGATACCGAAAATAGTCCTCATCATCAACTCTCGCGGGGATAAACTATTAAATGAAGAAAAGGACAAAGGCATTATGCTGGGAGAGTTAGAGCACTTTGTGAGACGATTAGATTTTGGGTATTACAAGTGTATAAAGGTTGGCGAGCTTAAAGGTGCTATTCGTAGGATGAGCAGGGGATGAGTGACAAGGTCCAATGGAGTTCTGGAAGAGCATAGGCAGTGCAGGCTTGGAGTGGCTTATTGGGGTTGTTAAATGTCATTTTTAGGACAACAAAGATGCTCAAAAAATGGAGGTAGAGTGATGATTTCATTGTACACGAACAAAGATGATATTCAAAATTGCAACAACTATAGGGGTATCAAGCTGGTGAACCTCATTGTGAAAGTGTAGGAGAGGATGTTGGAGATGAGATTGAGAAGGGAAGTGTCTATTTTTGGGAACCATGTCAGATTCATGCCGGGGCGATCTACCATAGAATCTATCCGCCTTGTGAGGAGACTGGTGGAGTAGTATGGGAGAGTGGAAGAGTGTTTTACGTATGGTGTTCATTGACCTAGAGAAGGCTTATGACCAAGTCACAAGGGAAGTTTTTTGGAGATGCTTCGAGGCTAGAGACTCGGAGCACTTGCCGGCCATAATTGGGTTGCACCAAGGATCAGTTCTTAGTTCGTTTCTTTTTGGATTGGCTAGTGGTTATAGATGAACTGACGCGACATATCCAAGGTAAGGTTCCATGGTGTATGTTATTTGAAGATGATATAGTGCTGATTGTCGAGACTCACGTCAGGGTTAACAATAGGGTGGAGATTTAGAGACGAGTCTAAAGGGTTTAGGCTGAGCAAAATTAAGACTAAATACTTAAGAGTGTTAAGTTCAGTGATGCTAAACATGAGGTCAGCGTGGAAGTGAGGCTTGATGCTAGTTTGCTTTGCTTTTTTGTGTTCACTCGCAGGGTTCTAGTTAGGTGAATTCTTTGCATCTATCAATCAAATGAATGCTAAAATTTTCTCACCAATGATTTGACTAAACAAAGGACTTGGTGATTAGTAGCTGGTTCAACAAGAGCAATTTGATCTTATTGGCTTGCTTGGGAATTGCTTCCGCTGAAAGGCAGAAAATGCGTCTCCAACAACATGCCATGATCAACCAATTCTATGTTTCCAATTCTTTATTCTATAAGCCTCCAACAA
Source organism: Solanum acaule (assembly GCA_036250505.1). Taxonomy (NCBI): domain Eukaryota; kingdom Viridiplantae; phylum Streptophyta; class Magnoliopsida; order Solanales; family Solanaceae; genus Solanum; species Solanum acaule. The sequence continues at coordinate 34,438 of JAJOOR010003505.1, forward strand.
CATGACATGATCAACCAAATGTGGAGTCACCAAGGGTGGAATCTAATCTTTAGAAGAGCTCTCTATGAAGGGGAAGTAGAGAGTTTCGTCACAATGCTTCAGATATTGGGAACTTTTGGTGGTGCACAGATTACTGACAGGCTCAAGTGGAAACTTAACAGTAAAGAGGCCTTCTTAGTAAAATCAATGTACTGGCAGTTGAATCAAAGAGGTCCTGTACAGGAGAATTGGCCTTGGAAACAAGTCTGGAAAGTGAATATCCCTATGAAGGTGTCATTCTTTGTCTGGTTGGTGATTAGGAAAGCTTGCCTAACTCAAGATAAGTTACAAAGAAGAGGTCTTCAAATTTGTTTAAGATGTCTTTTGTGTGAACATGAGAGTGAAAACAATGAACACTTATTCCTATACTGTAGGACAACTATAAATCTGTGGCACATGTGCCTGCCTTTGTATTTTGGGAATAACTTGGTAATACCTAGTTCTACTTTGGAAATGCTGAACAATTGGTGGAGTATTGGGAATAGAGGTGGGGAGGAGGACTGGTGGAAGATCATTCCTGCTTGCATTTGGTGGACAGTGTGGAAGGAAAGGAATGGTGGACATTTTTAAGACACTAGTAGTTCTATCAAGAAAATTAGGATGACTTGTCTTAGCTTGTTCTTTTGTTGGTGTAAACAGAATATGTGGGGGGAAGTAGGAGAGTTTGTATATAAAGTTGGCAATATAAATTGTGTAGGGTTTTGGGCAGAGGTTTAAGCACCTTTTTGATGCTTGTAAAGTTTCCAACTTAGCACCTTTTTTCTGGGGTGGCTAAGTTTTCATTGCATATAATTGTTACTTGTCTAAAAAAGAAAGGTAAGAAAATGCGCTCGAGCAGAAGGACTCATGCTTGGTGATTCGGGAAGATTGAAGAGCAGTCCGAGTGTCACCCCAACAAACTAGACGGACGCATCAAGGCATTTTGCCAACGAGTGAAGGCGATCGCTCAAGAAAGGTAGGCCGCCTTCCTACATCTGCGGGCCGGTAGGCCATACCTTGGGGGGTCGAGGGTTGCTATCTGTACTTTGCTCAGGTCATCTCTAAGAGAGGCTATTTTAAGTATCTGTGGTCTTTAGTTCAAGGTAATGAGGAGATAGACGATGACTTTACATGTCGTATTGGTACGAGATGGGTGAAATTGAAGCTCACCTCTAGAGTCTTGTATGATAAGAAGGTACCGCCAAAACTTAAAGGTAAATTCTATATAGTGGTGGTTAGATAAGCTATATTGTATGAGACAGAGTGTTGGCCAGTCAAGAATTCACATGTTCAGTTGCAGAGATGAGAATGTTAAGGTGGATGTGTGTGCATACTAAGAGAGATAAAATTAGGAATGGAGATATTAGGGAGATGTTGGGAGTGGTTTTCACGGTGGATAAGATGAGGGAAGCGAGACTGAGATGGTTTGGCCATGTGAAAAGAAGATGTATAGATGCCTCGTTGGTGAGAGAGGTTGGCAGTGATTAGCATCAGGATAGATAGAGGCAAGCCGAAGTAGTATTGAAGGAGGTGATTAGACTAGATATGACACATCTTAAGCTTACTGAGGACATAACCTTAGATAGGAGGGTCTAGAGGCGCAAAGTAGGGTAGTAGGTTAGTTGGTACTTGAGCATGCTCTCGCTTTCCTGCGGGATAGGATTGATGGTCGTACTTGGACCTTCTTTCTTACCAGTGGTATTAGCATTATTCTCATAGCTTCTTGTTTTTTGATTTCGTTTATCACCTGTGTTTTTTGTGCTTCGGTTATAACATTATTTTGTTGTCATTACTGTTCTTTCCTCGGTGTATGTTGTGTACTGCTTTCATTTCACATTATTTCGTTGTGTTTACTGCTGTCATTTTTGTATTCCCTTTTTCAAACGTCTTGGAAATGCTTAATTTTAAGCTGAGGGTCTATAAGAAAAGCTAGGGATAAGGTCTTTGTACACTCTACCCTCCTCAGACCTTACTTGTGGGATTACACGGGGTATGTTGTTGTTGTTGTTAGAAGAATAAGGATGTATACTAAGCTTGTTTTAAACTTGTAAATATGGCTTCTGTGAAGATTTATGTAGTGTTACCTTTCTTAAAAAAAAGAGATACAATAATTTTAAAAAGACTATCCGGGACCCATTGTCATTTAACTGGTTTAAGAGTTTCTTATACACATTTTAGAGCTTTTGCATTGACTTTTTCTTTCTCAAAATTACTCACTTTCTTTTCCGTTGCTATGCCTAACTAAGTTGCTTGAACTCGGTGTGGGTATCCGATATGGGTGCGGATCTAGTGGTCGGATCCTCTATGACCTAAATTTTAAGATTCGGGGATATGGATCCATGTCTGGATACGGGTGTGGGGATTTGGCAAAAAATAGAGTTATAAAACCTAAATTATGAGATATTATGTAGAGAACTCGAGGAGAAAATAATGATCAAGAGGAGAATCTTGGAAGGAGATAAAAGGAAAGGGAGTGACAATAGAAATTTATATATACAAGGTTTTCCATTTTCATCAACTTCAATTAATATATAAAAGAAAAGTTTTGATTATAGAAATCATTAAATCTGTCCAAAATTTCTCCCTAATTTGGTCAAAGTATCCAAAATTGGTTGACCAACTAGGGTACGAATCCCACAGCCACAGCCACAGCCACATCCACACCCACACCCATGTCGTGTCGACACGGGTGCGGCACCGAAAGTGAAGAGTCCGAGCAACTTAGATGCCTAAGCTTTGGTTAGTCATCCTTCCAAATTTATGCTAATACTTTTGATTCCAGTTGTCTTAGTTTATTCTAATGTGATATATATGGGTTTAGATCTTTTGTGGATTTACTAAGTATACCCGCTCGATCAGGTGTTTCATCTTCAACAGATTGCGAGGAGCAAATATCAGAACTTGAAAGTCTTCTTGATTCCCAGGTAATCTTTTGGCGAACCCCGTCACTTTATTGCAGCTGGGTAAATGGTCTCTTAATTCTAGTTAGAGTAATGGTTCCTAATGTATCAGTATATTGTTTTTCTTCTTGTATAGGTATATACACTCGAGAACAGGGTGGAGCTGGATGAATTTGTTCCCTCTGCTAAGGAGACTTGCAAATTCTATGATCCAATAGTGTTTTCAAATACAGAATTAAAGGCAAAGTTGGAGTTTTCATGGTCAAAGGTAAAAGCCCATATGCAGATATCATATCAAATAGGACAGTGTAGGATATTGTTGTTAAATAACTGAGATGGCCCTTACATTTTACTCTATCTCCATTTTGCTCTTAATGCTTATTTTTCCCTTTAATATCCCCAATTCTTTAGATTTTGAAATCAAGGGCAACCTCTTTTCATTGTTCACTATGAACAAAATATTATTTTGAGGGAGAAGTGAACGTTTAGAAATGGGAAAGAAAAATTGAGAGAATGTGTAAAGACAATTCTCTTACACTTAAAAGCATTTATGCACATTTTACAAAAATATATACATCCAATAGGAGACTTCACATGTTATTATATATGTACATTCTTAATAGCTAACTGCTCTTCTCAAGTTGGTGCATTTAGATCGTATGTACCTAATCCGTTATATATATAATTAGTTCATGACCAACAAGGAACTTGGTGAATATTTTGCAAGTTTGTCATTTGACTAGGCAAACTTAGTGATAGTGTATCATACAGTAATTTTTCTTTGGTAAAATGATAGTCAATTTCGACATGCTTGGTCCTCTTATAAAACACAAGATCAATGCAACATGAAGCCCGACTCAGAACTTCAAGAAAATTTGACCAAAAAAGGGAACACCCAGCTTCTGTCTCAAAGGAAGGACTCACAAGCTGGAACAGAGCTGGAAAACCTGTTGGAACTCGCTGAAAAAATTGCCAGAAAACCTACCGAAAAATTGAAAGTTATCGGAACTTGAAGAAAATTGTATGGGTGAGCTTGGAATCTCCCGACGACCTGATTGGAAAAAGGATTGATCGAAAATGTGGCTGGTAACTGGCTCACACATCTGCCGCATGATGTAGATCTCGCCGGAGAAGATTGCTTCTGATGGCGTGTGGGAGCGCGTGCAAGAGTTTCTGTCTGTGGGGTTTTGTGGGTTATTGTTGCTAGGAGAGTGAGGGACCCCTTGGTGGTGTTGGTTTAGGTCCAATACTGACAACATGGAGTTGACACAAAACAACCCAAGAAAGTTGCCAAAATTTGACGCACAACGACTGTCTTGACTAAATTTTCTTCCCTGATGTTCCCCACAAACGCTCTGTTATCATTTTATGAATCTTGGGCCTAACTCAACTCAAAATCTAGCTCACGGGGTGAGGATTGCCAAAGATCATATAAAGAGACCAAATTATCCTCATCCTTCTGATGTGGGACTCAACAATCACAAAAAACAGGGAGCATTGTGGACACTTTACTTGACATGTTACGGTAAAAGGAAAGACAATGAAAAAAAACAAAAAGTTTTGCAAGTTGGGTTTAATTTTTGGGAAGTTGTCTGTAGGCTTTATCTTAACTTCTCTTGATGGGGTCTTATTGCAGACCTACTAGATGGTTTTGGGTGCTTGAAGTTTACTGAATGATAAGGGTCCTCAATAGCTTGAAGTTTTCATGTGTTCCTTGCACAGTTCTTTCTATGCTTTCAGTAGGTTTGGATGGTGGTGTTTTCAAAACTTAAATGACATCTTGTTTTGTTGAACTCCAGGAATGTTAAGCTCAGGTCCATAAACTTCAAACTTTTGTCTTACTTTTTCTCTTCTCGTTTACCGGAGTGATGTAGTGATGCCCTTGTTTATGTACTTAGATATTGGTAAAGCTTGCTTACTTAGTAATCTTGAGTGCTTTTCTGCATTATGTAGTACTTGTTGACACAGTTCCCCATATGAATAATATGCTTCTTTGGTTTCTCTAAACTCAAGCCCTTGTACTTAATTCACCACATTTTCATGAACAGTTTGATGCTGCATTAGCTGAATTGAAACTGTCACTGCCAAGTCAGTACAAAGATATAGATGATATGTATAAGAAGCTTCGGAAGAGATTGTCCAATTGTTATGCAAAGATATTGTGTTGCCTTGAAAATCTAGGCATCATTTGTGCTTATGAGGTATGATTAAGGTTTCATGATCTGTTATTTCTTTTCATTTCTTGGTAATTATATACAAAATAATTGAAGGGAAGGCGTGCAACTAGCTACACCTATGGTGAGATTACTTTCATTTTCTGTTTCTATTTATTGAAGCATACACATTCATGTTACACACAAATATATATATGCATAATTATTC